>JAJJKE010000081.1:0-156693 GCA_022376655.1 Xylariomycetidae sp. FL0641
CTGGCATTGGAAGGTCAGTATCTTCGAGTTCGAGCATATATTACTGGACTAACAGAGCTTTCAGGAGGGCTGTCGTTCTTCTCGAGCCGCGAAGGTTTCATCTGCGACAACGTTGTCAACTACGAAATCGTCCTGGCGTCTGGCGACATCGTCAATGCAAATGCTCACGAGAACCACGACCTTCAAGTCGCACTCAGGGGCGGCGGAAACAACTTCGGCGTCGTGACCCGTTATGACTTCAGGACATTCAAGCAAGGGCCAATTTGGGGCGGCTTCGTCTTCTATTTCGCTCCGAGCTTTCCCGGTCAACTGGAAGCCCTGGTCAAGGAGCTCAAGAAGCCGGATGCAAGCCCAGAGACTCACTTGATGGTGAGTATCGGATATTCCGCCATGTTTGGTGGGGATGTCATGTGCCTGAACCAGCCATACTATAACGCAGCTGTCGAGAACCCTCCAGTCCTCGCTCCGTTCACCCAGATCCAACCCCAGATCGACAGTCTCAACACACTAAGACTCCAAACCCTCAAAGAGGCAGGCGCAGAGCAAGCTGGAGGGACCCAGTCCCAAGTGAGGTAATATCTATCTACCACCCCATAGCTTTCACTATATTGACTCGCTATAGATGTGCGTACATGAACCTTACTGTCAAGGCCGACGTACCGACCCTCCAAGCGGCGTCCGATATCTACACGGCAGGTCTTGGCCCCGTCAAGTCAGTTGAAGGTGTTACCCTATCCTTCACGTTGCAGCCGTATCCTGTCTCTTTAATCGAGAGATCCGAAGCCAACGGTGGTAACAGTCTTGGCCTGGAGGCTAGCGATGGCCCGCTCGTCTCCCTGTTGTTGCTTTCATACTGGAGCAAGAAGAGCGACGACGATGCTGTCTTGACAATGATGACGACCTCCTTAGAGAAGATGAAACAGGATGCGGCGTCCAAGGGCCAGCTCGTGCCTTATGTGTACATGAACTATGCCTTTACCAACCAGGATCCCATCCAATCCTACGGGGCGGGAAACAAAGAAGCATTGCAGCAGGCCAGCAAGAAATATGACCCGGAGGGTTTGTTCCAGAAGGCCTGTCCAGGTGGTTTCAAGCTGTTTGCTTGAGACCAGATCTCTATGGGGCATCGAGAAGAGACTAAAATGGTACCTGCACACTGACATTTATGATCGAAGGTGGATTCTTTCCGGTGGTTTGATTCAGACTAGATACTCCCACAAGGTCCTTACATGCACTTATAATTTACAGTGCCACGAGTCCGAAATATGCACTGACTCTCGCAAGCTACACAGTATTTGCCAAAGGCCGCAATGACCCTCAGCCTCGTGAGCATCGAGATGTATCGTCACCCGCCCTTCCAATCAACAGGGTACAACCCTGATTATGAACAGAACTTCAATGCACCAACAATGTCGGTCAGAAACACACCTGCACAGCCGTAATCCTGATCATGATCGAAAGACACTAATGTGATGTTCGAACGTGTAAAGCTATCTGCACGCGGGAAGAAACCAGGCTCTCACTACCAGGGACGGTGCATCGAAATATCCGCCATGGGCTTCGAATTTCGCGTTGTTACCAATGGATTGGCCAATGTAGGAACCCAAGCTTTGTGATAACCGTAGTTTCGAGCAACATTGTCTTCGTCAATCCTGCGGTAGTTACTTGTGTCGTTGGGTGAAGCCTGGAGCGAGATGTCCTCAGTGGAAGTCCTGGTCACTCTGGAGCGAGTTGAGAGGCGAGCAACAGCCCAGGAGAATACAGAGGAAATGGCACCGGAGAGGCGGGTCTCCTCTCGAAGTATTATGGGAACCGACGGGATACAGAAGACCAGGATGACGAATGTCATCTCGGCCAGAGACCAGAGTGCCACTGAGGAGACAGCGTACACGGTATCGTCGGACCGATAATAGTTCACTGCCGCCGCCAAACGGAAGGCACTGGAGATTACTGCCCTGGAAGAAGTAGCAGGTTATGAGTATGTTTCGAAGCTTTAAAGAGTCATGTTCTGCCTACTTACATGATACCAATGGTAAAAAGAAGCGACACCCCCAATTTTCTCCGTGCTGTCATGTGAAGCTTCCATATGACTGTTTGAGGCAGCGCAAGAATTAGTAGATCGGATATAAGGTTGACACCGGCGGATATAACATTCAACAAAGCTTGGTTAACGTGGCAAGTACCGGGAACTGTCGGGTTGTATATCCTCGCATGAGGCTGGCACTCCAAGTTTATCGCAATTAAGCAGGAACAATAAAACGCCACGTTGATGGCCAGCAGAGTGTGACTTGTCCACTGTGTAACTCAGTCAGTGGATGTCATGGTACCCATCGTTAGTAGTGGTGTGACCTTGAACATTAAGGCAGCCGTGTTATCTGTGTGGAGGAGTAAGAGAACCTTAGGCTTCAACATACCCAAAAGGTTCCACGGGTGCCTTTTGGTACGAACATGCGTGACCATTCTAGGAGGATGGCGACCTTCATGTTCATGACAATAGCGGCGAAGATAGCAGAGTCCAAAAAAACAACCTAACACAGTATTAGATCCTCGGGGTTGAACTTTAGACGGTTCTGGGTACATAGACTTACGTAGAGGATTTGTGACAAGTCCCTTACTCGTGTGTCCCACTGGTGGGTGAAGAGGCCAAAATCATGAATAATCTTCGAGATGAAGGCGATGAAAGTGATGAACAGGGGCTGTTATGTCAAGCAAGGCCTGTAAGTACATGCATGGTAGGAGCCTCAAAGGGGAGACGTACGTATGCTGAAAGAGCAATATCTAGCATTGTTAGAATTCCGAATATAGCAGTTCTTGACTGAAGGGAACCCACAATCTTCGGCGAACACTTTCTTCATGATGGATATCCTTGCGTACGCCCGGAGAATAGCCGCGAGGGTCACAATCGTTAGGCATACGGCTACAGTAGCCAACGCCACAGCATTTTTGTTGGGAGGACTGTTGAAGTTTGACGTAACACCAGGTGGTGGTGGCAAGGCTGGACCATCCAGTATCGCCTGCTGTTGCGCTGGCGGGAGCGCGTGAAGTTGATTCAACGACATTAGGGGCTGGTTCGGAATGGTTCGGGCTGTAGAGGTCTGCCTCTGTCGATATCCGGATGTTGGAACTGGGGTGGATTATAAGACTCGACCACAATGAGTCCAGCAATGAAATGACATTTTAGTGTCCCCGTATGGGGTAGGATTCTTCTGCCTAAGTACTAAGAACTTAAGTAAAGTAAGTAGTTATTATGGTTAAGAAACACCCCCACACGCCACCACCCACCCCTGTGTTGGAGCACAGGCAATTCGGCAGATCCAATACAATGGAAGGTCAACAAGACTGCCGATACGACCGAATGAAGCGGTCCATCTACTTAAGTGCCTACCTGGTACGTAGCCGACGACCACAGCCCCGGTATGGGCGCTTACATCCCACACTTCAGCTGGCCCCCAAGGACAATACAACCATGCTTCTGCCAACCTTTCACGCTTTTCTCGAAGATACAGAGCAGGAAATGATAAGCGCACTGCCCCAAAATGTGACCCTGCCAGCAGACCACAGTGCGATATGGGCGACTGTATCACCGGGCAAGCATCGGATGTTGTAAACCCGGAGCCACACACCGTGCCGGCAGGTAATGCGTCCAGCATATGAAGGTTTACCAGGCTGCCGGAATACCATAAACCCATGATTCGCCATCGGCTTTCAATATATCCCATCCGCTCCGGTGCAGCTGAGTCCATTCACACTTCTGATCTCTTTCTCGCTGTACCATAAGGCTGAACCATCCTGTTCTATTATGAGTCACTCCTATATGTTGACCAAAGTTTGGGATGAAGAACAGCGCCCCAGAAAAGAGGCAATGAGCCAGGCATACATAACCTCAAGTTTTGTCGCAATCTTGAATAGACAATGGACATCCTTCGCCAGGGACAGAGCCTTGTCGGGCTCAAGCCACGCTGGGAGGTTCTCGTCGAGCTCATGGACAGACAGCCAGCATTCCAAGGGAGGATCCAGTGGGTTCTCATAAGCGTTGAACTGTTATACAACATAGAGGGCAATATATGCCCCCCTCAAGTGGCTCGTTCGGGTCGTAAAGGAGGAGTTCACTCCCGACAATGCGCAATTTATCGACGATGAGGCCCAAAGTGTCGGCGTCTTGGAAGAAAGCGGGAGGGGGCTAGTATCGCTTCTTGGACTGGAAAAGACGTGCTCTTCAGAGGTATGGGTTTCTAGCCCGATGTCGTCAACCATGAAGCAGAAATCCGCTACCCCAATAGGGGTGACTGGGGCGGCCCAGGCCTCTGGCCCTCTGCTCCGGGCCCGACGCCCCCTCTCCATTGGCCCAAGTATTACCGCCCAGATACTCTACGTGCAGATTCGATCAATCTTCAGCGAGAGCGAGGCGGCCAAAGACGACATGTGCGTTCACAACCTTCACGTATGTCCGCGGCATGGTCGGTGATGGCGGTGGCTGTGAGCGGCCCCCAACATCCTCTGATTTCACCTGCGCAATGGCACGACTGGATAGGCCGAAGGCGGAGAGACAATTCATAGACGCATATCAGTAAATGTCCGAAAGCGCGAGACCGGGACGAGAGCCTGCTTGCGCTTGGTTGAACAAGACCTGTCGGCTGCGCTTGGCGTGACCAGGCTTCGATCTTCTCAGAGCAGGACAAGACAATGCATACGGCAGGCTGTAGATGGTCTCACTGCATGGCCGTAGGCGCTCCAACATTCACGCAATACCAGTGTTAACGAGACTCTGGAGCTCCGTCTGGCGTAAAAGGAGGCAGAAGTTTCCGAACCATGCGCTGTATCATCGAATGGACGAGTTAGCTGTGCTACACCAATGTGATAAATGGTGTGTTTCTGCATGCTACTATAAGCTGACTGCTACCTCACACATGGGGGCCAGAGTCTCTCTCGCATAGAGTCCTGTAGATAGATGCTGTAAACGGTGGTGACCCCCATGATAGAGTCGTGTGGGTGGACAAGAATATCCACACCAACATCAAGCGCCGAAGGAGCGTAGTGAAGCTGACGTGTTTCTCGGTCCGTGCATATTACATTTCTGCCTCTTATCCGGCTGAGATTCCAGCGCGTTGCTGGAAAAGCCGAGCGATGTCGAGTGAGACCAGGAGGATTGAGTAAAATGTCTTTCTGCAAGGGTCTATGGATGACAGCGTTCGATCTCATCCAAGTTACATTCTGCGAAAAATCAGAAGCCGTGTCATCATACCCCTGGCTGATATTCGGGTTCAGCCTATGGCAAATTTGCCCAGTGCTCCATCCTCGCCGCCGTCGAACCAGCCGTGGAGATCACCCATCGCGCTGAAGTGCTGCGCGTATACCAAACCTTTCAAACGTTCTTCCTCAGTACGTCTCCATGTCCAACCGCCTTGGTCGGCGCTTGCCCTTCGATCTTCTGCTTCTCGGCTTCCATCACCACTGGTCGGGGGCTCCGCGATGCTCCCGCTAGTATCAGATGTCCAGCCACCAGGGCGCTGCGGCAGAAGCCCGCTCGCTTCGAGTATCGTGGCAGGGTGGATAGTCAAGCGACCAACCTTGAACACGTACGAAGTTACCGCGGTGGCAAGCACTTTCTTCTCCCAGTCCTGCGGCTTGCCCGGGGTCTTCCTCGTTGGACCGCAGTTCTGCCCATCCCAAGAGCGCGGACGCACAGCGCCCTTCTGGACGAAGTGGGTCACGATGTAGAGCCACTTCCTGTCCCAGCTCAGTACGCGCGACCACATCTCGTACCGCTGGTAGGGGCCGATCTCTCGCTTGAAGGAGCAGTGGACGGCGCCGACGCCGATGTTGAAAGAACCCCGCGCCGGCTTCGAAGGATTGGATGGGTCCATGACCAGACGGGACTTGGCGTTGCGGGCGACTAGATGCCCGGCCCGTGCGACAAGGTGCGACACCAAGTGCGAACGAGAAATATCGAGGTCGGCCAGGTAGGTCGAGTTGGACTTATGCCATCGGTAGTCGAGTTCGCCGAGGGAAGCGTGGGACTCGCTTATGACGGGATGGAAGAGCTTGTCGGGCGTATGGGCGTGAAAGTCTCGAACGAAGAGGTGCTGTATCATGCAGTACCAGATTCGGAACTAATAGGTGTCACAGAGTCAATCCGTCATTCTGTTCCCTTCAGAGCCTGTAGGTACAGGTGGTCTACCTACGTTCCATGCGAAAGGCAGGCTTTTCCAATTGATCACCACGAGGAAAGCCGCCAGGATACGACTGTAACTACCGGGTCCCGTGCAGAATCTCTCGAAAGCACCTCGCAGATCGACGATAGCTGCCGTATAGAGAGCCAGTGAGCCGAGTATCAACAAGGTAAACCGCACGAATAGCTTGGCCGGGTTTGATGTACTGCGAGAGGGCGCCATCGTCAGGACTTGGGCTCAGTTACCAAGCGAGCGGGAAACGGGAGGGGTCAACGGCAAACAAGAAAATGTCTGGACTTGACGTGCAATGAGCATCAGGACATGTTGGTGGGTTTTGCAGTGACGAGGATCTCATGTGAGTTGAACCAACTGTCCCTCCCTTACATAGACCCACGTAGTATTCCCGCAGAGGTCGCGGCGTGTTGGGCTCTTCTCGATTGTCCGATACAGACTGCCATTCCTTGCTTGCCTACTATGGATGCTGTGTTACCTCTGAGTGTCCTAAGCATCATCTTGAGTCGACATGGCTCGCTGTAACAAGCCTAGAAGGGGACGTGGGAGAAAGACACCCCGGTGATCCTCACGAAGCCGTAGACCTCCGACCACCGACCTTCGATTGCCGGCAATACCTATCCAGCTGTTCACAATGAACACCGAAAAGGCTGAGTCTTCCGTCCCGCCACAGGGTGCCGCCGCGGCCAACAGAGCAGCAGGCCCACGCGAACCATTATCCCCAGAGACCAGGAAGCCCCTTTCGTTCTCCATGTCGGTGATAGTCCTCACACTACCTACTCTCCGTCATCTTCTCCTGGGACTCGAGGTCCCCCGCCGTAGCCCTACCAGCGAGCCGGGCCGACCCCGACATCTTTCCTCCCCTTCTCCGCGTGTTGCGTGCACACAACCTTCACAGACGATATTCTCCCAACTCCACAGCAGCACATTCGAATCCTTCCGGGCGAACATCGCCTGCATTCTCGGCGTCGATATCACGCACAGCCCATCTACGTGAGCGCCTCGGACGTGCTGGACGTCCCCGAGGACATCATCCTCGCCGACATCACCACCACCCCCCCGGGAGCGCCCGCGGTACATCGGCCTCCTGGCCGTCGCTGATGCGGGCGGCACCCTCGCCGGCGCCGTGCTCGCGCGGTGCGTCGGCTGGCGCTGGATCGCCCTGGGCCAACCTGCCCGGGGTCGGCGGGGGGGCCGCGCTGGCCGGCGCGTTTCCGCGCTTAGGTGCGCCCCGTGCCGCTGTGGTGGCGCGACGGCTGAACTGGGGCGCGCACGGCGCTGTTTGCCGTCGGCGCCGCGGCCACCGCGCTTCCCTGGAGCGGGGCCGATACCTTGTACCCTCGGTCGTCGTGGACGACCATCGTCCCGTTCGTCGTCGGCGTCGCGGTCCTGGGTCTGTTCGCGTGGTACGAGAAGGACCAGAAGGACGCCATCATGCCGTACCGCGTATTCTCCAACGGGATCAGCACCGCCTCCTGGCTAAGCGGCTTGGTACACGGTCTTATTCTTTACACTATGCTTCAGTAGGTACGCTCCGTTGTTCCTCGAGGCCGTCTTCCTCGAAGTTCCGCTACGGGCGGCGAAAAGGTTCCTACCTGCTGGCGCCGCCGTTGTGGGGTTCAGCTTTGCCGCGGCCCGTAGTCGTAGAAATCACACGTCGCTACCATTTGGCACTGTGGGCTGGTTGGATGGTGCTTACCGTGTCTTCGGGGCTTTGGTTGTACACCGTCGGTACTAGCACATCCCCAGCCAAGGTATATGCGTTCGAGACGCTCATGAACATCAACTTGGGGAACCTCTTTACGGGCACGCAGATTCCAATGCAGTCCAGTGTTGCACTTGTTGACGACATGGGTCTTGCGGTGGGCATGCTCGTCTTGAGGTAGGCAGGTAGGTTAGGTGCTAGGCGCGCCGGCGCTATAAATGCAGTAGCGGCCGTAAAGGGTAGGCAACTGCTAGCAGATGCCGAAAAGAAAGGCCCAACCAAATAGTAAAACTCCATCAACACCAGGTCGCGCCCAATACTTAAGTACTTACCAATGTTACCACCATACGCAGCCCCGCACCTACAAGGCCGTCATCGGCGGGGTCGCCTCAGCCCCAGACCTTGGGGCTCCAGGCAGCAGGTAAAGGCTTTCTCCTGCGCTTGAGGGGGGGTTCGAAACCTTCGAGCTCTCTCCTCCTTCATGCTCTGGTCTTGTTGTCGTTGTTGTGCCAATATTCCGAAGACGCGATCAATACGTCCACCACGCAAGAGTACCTGAGATCGTGGGGCGCTAACGAGTCAGCCGGCCCTCTCCGTGTGATTTGTCAACCCCCCCCCCCCCACAAGCCCTTGAGCAAGTCCAAGAACACCGGCTCCAATGGCGCTCCCGGGAAATGCGCTCGTCGTAGGAGCCGGTATGTCCCTATCGCTGCCTGAGGCTATGCGTCTCTCCCACATCCTAGCTTATGCTGAAGCCTGATGCACAGGAAGCGGCATATGTCGGGCCACGGCGGTAGCCTTCGCCAAGGAGGGTGTCGCGGGCCTCATGGTAGCAGACGTCAACCTCGATGCAGCCTTGAAGACGGCCGAGGAGGCCAAGTTGGTTGCTACGAACCCGAAATTTGACTTCAAGGCGATCCGGGTGGACGTGTCGCAGCAGAACTCCGTGCGAGAGGCGATAGCGACGATGACTGCGACTTTTGGGCGGATTGATTATTGCGTGAACGGCGCTGCGGTGAGTAACTATCTGACTTCCGACTTCGGGTGCGATGAAGGTACTCATTACCGTTCAGATTACCGGGCACTCGTTTTGTTCCATTTCCGAGATGGACTTGGACATGTTCAAGCAGGTCCAGGATGTCAATGTCAACGGTACTCTGGTGGTCATGAGCGAAGCGTCGAAAGCAATGCTACTGCAAGAACCACTGGTCATTGATGAGACCATGCCATCGAGGGGAGAGATACGAGGAAGTATCGTCAATATGGCATCGGTTCTCTCAACTAGAGCACTTCCCGGAGTGGGCGCCTACTCTACATCGAAACACGCCGTGGAGGGTCTGACAAGAGCTGCAGGTAAGCTTTTACTAAGTTACCAAGATCTCCTACGTCGGAAGTGTCACACCAGCTTACGGTACGCGGTAGCCATCGACAATATCCCCCACAAGATACGCGTGAATTGCGTCTGCCCATCGTGGGTGGAGACACCAATGGTGACCTCGTCATGCGACAGTATGCCAGGACTTTCAGAGGTGCTCCAATCTCAGCTCCCAATGGGCAGATTGGGATTGCCGGAGGAGGTCGCGGATTGCATCATGTTCTTGTGCAGTCCCAAGGCAAGTTGGGTGAACGGTAGCAGTATGGCGGTCGACGGCGCCATGTCCATCCGTCTTTGAGCAGGTTTGACGGCAATGGGCTTTCTCTTCTCTGGAGGCCACTGTCGCACCTAGAGGGCATCACGTTACCCGGGGTGCCGCTCTGTACCTAGGTAAGGGTCACATAGGCGGGAGATGCCAGTTCTCAATTGATGGGAGACGTCGAAAGAGCTACACAGTATCCTCCCTACCCCATTGCGTCCTTTCCATACGTCCTTATAAGAGGATCTAGATAGCGAACATATAGATAAACTGGATAAGCCCTTCCTCAGGATCTATGAGCGATAAGAGTACCGCGTTGAACGTTCTTTCCAGGTCGCTGCTCTTGGAACTACCCGTTACCTGCCGGTCGAGGATGGTAGCATCGCACGAGGTGCAGCAAACAAGCCATGAGCTTCCGCATTAGGTACCTACAATATACACTGTGACCCTACCATCTCAGTGCCGGTTGGCGCGCTCCATGCGTCACAATGTCCGGGTTCGGCAGGTTGCCACCACTCCGCCAAGCAGCAGGCCGAGCACACGCGATCGAGCGATAAGGGAGGACAAGATCTCATGTGCTTCGTGTAGCCAAGGTATACATATAGATCCACCGATCCCCGTGATTGCCCGGGCACAAGCGTCCCGCCATCCATTTCCCTCGCCCCAGACGCTCTCCAACCCAAGTGCTCAGCACGGGGAACCTCGCAACCATGAAGCGGACAGCGCTTTCCCTCGCCGGTCTCGCAACCGCCTGCCTGCTCCCGGAGGAGCGCCACGGCGGCACCCTCGACCGCGGGCCCCACCTCGCGGCGCGCGACACCGGCAAGGCGATCGGGACGGGCGACCGCTTCGGCGGCGGGGCCGCGTACCCGCGGGGGCTGGGCAGCGGCAACGCGACGGACATGGGCACGATCCTGAACGTGGGGGAGGTGCGCTCGGGGCTGCTGGGGCTGGCGCGCGAGTACCCGGGCGGCTTCGCCACCTTCACCACGCCCTACCCGACGTACGGGGGGGCGACGCTCACGGGCGGCAAGCTGGGCGGCCCCGCCGGCGGAGACTGCGACGACGCCGTCGCCTACCGCGTCTTCCTCAACGGCGGCATCCACGCCCGCGAGCGCGGCTCCCCCGACAACCTGCTGTACTTCGCGGCGGACCTGCTGTGGGCGGAGCGCGCGGGCGCGGGGCTGCGCTACGGCGCGCGCGCCTACACGCACGCCCAGGTCCGGGCGGCGCTGGGGGCCGGCGTCGTGGTGCTGCCGCTCAGCAACCCGGACGGGGTGGCGTACGACCAGGCGAGCCACAGCTGCTGGCGCAAGAACCGCAACCCTTCGTCGGCTGCGGGGACGACGACGGACGTCGTGGGGGTGGACCTCAACCGCAACTTCGACTTCGTGTGGGAGCTGGAGCGGTGGGCGCCGGGGGCGCGCGGGGCGGTGGCGTCCGCGGACCCGCGGTCGGAGGTGTACCACGGGGCGGCGGCGTTCAGCGAGGCGGAGGCGCGCGGGGTGCGGTGGGTGCTGGACGCGTTCGCGGCGGTGCGCTGGTTCGCGGACCTGCACGCCTACGCCGGCGACGTCCTGTACAGCTGGGGCAGCGACACGGACCAGAGCGCGGACGCGGGCATGAACTTCCGCAACGCGACCTACGACGCCGTGCGCGGGCTCACGTCCGACGGCGCGTACGGCGAGTACGTGTCCGCGGCGGACCTGGACGCCATCGCCGCGGTGGGCGCGCGGGTCGGGGCGGCCATGGCGGGCGCCGCCGGCCGGCCGCACACCGTCCAGCAGTCGGCCTACCTGTACCCGACGTCGGGCGCCAGCGACGACTACGCCTTCTCGCGGCACTTCGTCAACGCGTCGCTGAACCGGGTCCACGCGTACACCATCGAGTTCGGGTTCGGCAACGACCAGGCCTCCTGCCCGTTCTACCCGTCCGACGACCAGTACATCACCAACATGCAGGAGGTGGGCGCGGGCTTGATGGATTTCCTGCTCGCGGCTGTGGAGGTTGGGCTCGGCGACCCGGTGGTTTGTTGATGGTGGAAGGCGACGGGTGGGAACAGTTTGTATTCAACGTACATAGACACGAGAGACTACCTAGTCTTTTTCACGGTACTAGAAATAGGTACGGTTTGATCGTCCGTCCTTGTAGTGAACGCTGTACCCTACTCCTGTCTTCACCTTGGCTTGCGTGCCCAGCCAGTCTTCAGTTTTCCCGGCTTAAAGACAGGGAAGACATGCGCCTCGGTGTTGAACACCACTTCATGCAGAGGAAGGAAGTCAGTAGGGCTGAACAGCAGGTACAGGTACTTGAGAGTCTCGGCCTGCACGGGAGAGTATCAGTAACACGATCGGTACAAGGTGATTGAACGACTTACCAGCCAGAAGCTCTCCATGTTATCTCGCGAAGGCGGCGGTACGGCATTGACGTCTCCCACGGACGTGTATCCCTGGCTGTCGCTGATCCGGGTGTGCTTTTCATAGGCTTGGAAGATCTTCCAGCCCCATTCGCGGTAGATGGGGTCCTCGGTGATGCGCCACATCACGAAGAGGCTCTCGACCGTCTCCGGGCGCTGCAGGTTATGCGCGTCCAGGGGCTTGACGACGTAGTCCCTTTTCCAGGATGCGAGCGAGTCCCGCGTTGACGGTGTTGGGCGGTCGCCAGGCCGGGCTTGGAGGTCCGCGCCCTTCACGTTGAACCAGGCGATCTCGGGCGCGAGCCCCGTCTTCGTTACCGCGTACATGCCCCAGCAGGTCTTCATGATATCGCGAGCTAGTTGGATCTGCTCCTCTTTGTCGCTGGTCCAGCCCGGCATGCGACGGGCCTGGGCTAGCGTGTAGCCTTTGGTGGCACCCAGAGCGATGGAGCCGGGGAGGAAGCAGACCAGATGGTCCATCTTGGGGGACAATCGCCCTCCGATCCCTTGCGGTAGCTCTGCGACTATCTTCAAGTTGGACTTCTCGGTGGGCGTGATGAGATGTTTGCGAATCCCTGCGAGTGACTCTTCCCACATGTCCAGATAGATGGGTTCGTCTCCGGCCGTCTGAAGGTACTGCTTGATCAAATACTCTATGTGACTTGATTAGCATGGACATTCCGGAGAGCGATAAGGAACGCATCCCCTACCATAATACGAATCACCACGACTACCCAGTCGTATCTCGGACGTCGTGAACCGCCCCGACTCCGGATGCACGAAGATCGGCAGCAATCCGTCTTCGGCTGCATTATCGTCCAGAACCTTCATCACCTTCTCTGCCTTGCTCCAATAGGTGCTGTTACCCGTGAGGTGAGACAGATACTTCATTTCCAGCTGAAGTGTCGCTGCCTCCGCCATGGACGATGCACCACCGTCGGCATGCGAAGGCAGTCCTTGTCTTCTACCGAGATGGACACTGGCGTATGGGATGCCCGACCGTGACTTGTATGCTGGAAGCAGGTGTTCGGCAAGCTCGACGGCCTTCGAGAGATACACGCTGTCTCGCCTGGAAGAAACGCCGGGCAGCACCGTAGACAAGTAGTGGGCTGACAACAGTCCGCCCAACATCCGGATGGTGGTCTCAAAGGTGTTGACGTCTTGATTTTGGCGATAACTGAGGCTTCTCTGAAGCCACTTTCGCGGCTCAGCCAACCGTGTCGTCAGGTTCATGATCATCATCGTGTCCAGACTGTCGACGATGACCCATCCCAAGCCATTCGGGCTCATCTGGGACCCCGTCTTCGAATTCGGGTGATATCTGTCGTTTCCTGGCAAGCGGGAACTTGTCAGCTTCATCTTCATAGGGCCAATTTCATGAGTACCTTACCCCAAGCATATCGGGAGTATGCATCCCAGCTGGTGACGAAGGCCGCCTTCACATCCTGTCGTCTCCCCTCCCAGTCAACGAACGCTGACGCATGATGAGTGAGCCCAACGGCGTCGTCCGCAACCCATTCAGCAGCTCTCCATACAGTTGCTAGGGCGAGTCCGAGGAAGCCACATACACGGACAACCGAGTATGGCCAAGTGCGAGTCGGCTTCTGGTGTAACGCTTTGGGATACTTCTTCTGGTTGTTCTTCACGCCCATCGTGTCGTGATATTCTCGGATGTTCTTGATTCTTGCGAGTGTATCACCAGCAGTGCGTTACGATCGGGGGCCATTGTCTGCCTTGGAGGTCCCCTGGGAAAGCCTTCCAGATGTTGGGCGCCAGAACCCTTGTTGTGGGAGGCTTTTGCCAGGGGTTTCCAAGTCTGCGTGCAACTCAACTTGCGTCCCTTACGCAGTCCGTGCCACCAGGGGTTTTGCAGCTTCCTGATCCCGAGTGAGTGGTAAGAAGAAGCAAGGCCCAGCCCAACCAGGTCGCTGGGTTAGCCGCCCAGCTGTTGGTGGTGCGTTGACGCGCTGGCGTAATGGTCGGACACCATGCCACATCAAGCCCAATTCCGTGAATATAAGCCCATTGTACGAGGTGAGGATGCAACGTCATTGTAAGTACTTGGTCGATTCTGTGAGACCTTTTCGCGGCTATCACTGGATACCGAACAATTCCAGCGCATGAAGGAGAATTGACCGCTTTACCAATTGACGCGCGCCCCGGCAGACCGAATTTCAGCTGGTCCCGACTACTCGGTCCGCGACGACTCTCGCAGGTATGGCGTCCAATCGCAGCGCAAGGTTGGCGCTCATCACACCGCGCACCTTATTTGCCAAGCGTGCTACTTACTCTTTGCCAACAGTAGCCCCAGCATAAGCGAGCAGGCCGAGTATCCGGGCCGAGAAATCAACGTGTTACCGTACAGGTTTATCGGTTCTGGAACCTGGCCTATGTCTGGGCCAGGAGAGTTATCGTGCGGTGCTTGATCACGGGCATCCTGCCATGGTGAAGGGTCTGGTCGTTCTGGTCACCAAGATGAGATTGGTAACTGAAGTATACGAGTTGTTGTTGGAATCTTCTTTTTGGGAGATCTATTAAGTTGTTCACGCTATCCGTGTAGTTCAGCTGGGGCTTGTTGATGACGAGCTGGTGCCTCGAGCTCTGATCTAGAGTAATGCTGTTGTCCGTCCAGTTCCGACTTGGGACCATCGCTTTGCAGCTCTGAGGGCTGCCACGAGATGTGCTCTTGAGGTTGGTAGGATGCATTGGGCACCGCATCCGTCTCTGCTTTCCTCTTCTTACGTCGCCGCATCAGGCACATGGCTACAGCCAAAGCCACAATTCCTACCACTCCCAACGCGAGGCCAACGCCAATCCCGACAGCTGTCCCGGTGTTGATCGAGTTTGGATGTGCCGTGCTGGAAGATGAGATCGCTTGTTGCGTCGAGGAAGGGGACGGGACGTTCGAGTGTAATGATGTCTGGTGTGGTTGGGCAGTGGATTGAGCTGATGTCGACAAAGTGGTCGATGTGGACGTAGCGATATCTATATTCCATCCCAAGACTGCAATGGCACCCACGAAGGAACTATAGGACAGAGTAGTCGTTCGTGTGCTCCAGGCTTCCGTATCGGTCGAAGTCGATGCGAATGTCAACACCTTGCCCTTGGCTACCTCGGAGAGGCAGTCTCCGACAGCAGAGCCAGGAACGCCGTTGTGTAGTTCGTAACCACTGTGTGACATTAGACATATGGGGTGGTTTCCAATAGTGGCTATACCTACGATGGACAACACATGGCCAAAGTGCTCGTTTTGTCTTTGACTGAAGACGCCACCGTACTCCATTCATCCGGACATATCAGCGGCCCTATGCTGACGGCGGTGTGGCCTTCTTGATCGCCGTTTCCGAATCGACCCTGTTCCCACCACGTCGTCATCACTGGCGGCGCGCATTGTACGCTGGGGTCGATATCTACGCCGTATCCGGGGTCGAACGCAACGAGACTGGGTCCGTTCAGTCTATACACGCCGCTGCAGCTAGGTGAAGGTGTGTAGGTTGTTGTTAGCGGCAAAAAGGAGGTGACCACGTCGTGACTGGTCTCTGCTGGATAAAAGGTACCGGTAGCCATCTTGTCAGTATATCGTTACCAAGGGCAAGAGAATGTGGTCAAACGGACCACTCTGTCGTTATGGGTACTCTCTCCTATTTGTGTCCGATGTGTCCTACTCATTTTCAGTCTACAGTCTTAGTTTCAGCAGACCTGCGGCAGTCCACGGAGCCGATACCAGACGATTGGGACGCATTACGCCTCGAAGTCGCGGGCACTGGGGCTTTCGCAGCCAGTACTTCTCACCCGGTTGATTGTGGCAAGCGCCTGAGCGAGGATAACGCCTGTTCACAAGCCTTGTGTACCGTACATGACCAAAGCATACACTTGTGGGGATCGGTGTAATGTCCAACGGTACCTGTCGCTATGGTAATAACATGTTAACCCCAGGAGGAACTAGATCCTGAGCAACCCCCTTGCGTCCAGGACCCAAGCTTAGCGTGTGCGATCAAACAAGGTCGAAAAGGGGCCGAGCCAGGAGAGAGCAGAATTAGCATTACTCCAGTTATCATACACGGGATCATCAATGCCTGATCCGAACCTCCATAACGCCTTGTGCTCTTCTGGATTTATGTTTGGCCGAAAGGGCTCAACCACCCGGGCATGTTAGCTACAGTATTAAACGGCCGTCCAAAAGTCCGCGACTTCTTTCCGACTAGGGTAGGCGCGCATGGTCAGTATCAGTGCACTGGAAGTTTAGTTCAATAGTTCTCACCTCCATCCATCGTCAATGCATCTTTTTTCCCCGCCGCCGACTCGAGCCATAGACGAGTCGACCACAGGGCCACAAGAGCATCAACCGTTTCTCTCTCGAGAGGAACGGTCGTCACAAGCCTGAACTGGCTATCGGCTGGGTCCTCGAATGCAATCGCTCTCCCGTTGAAGTCGATCCACTCAAAAGCCGGGCGTTTCGGTTTCACACGGAAGAGTAGCCTGTCTGGTTGTCCTGACCGGCCGAGGCGATTGGCCTGGAACCCCCGCTGGGGCAGCGACAACTTCTTGAGGCCGACATCACCCAACGTCCCTCGCGAGGAAGAGCTGATGTGGAAGGGATACGCTGAAGTCGAGAGTATCGCGGGAGGGTGTTTGAGGTCGTAGATATGCCGACTCCGACACGCAACCTGGGGTTGGCCATAGGCGTCGGGCTTGACCGCGTGCTCGACGCGAGAGAACTCGACGGATTGGTCTGTATCAGAGAGCGTGCTGACACCTCGTGACAACTCGTATAGTGGTGTGGAGGTGGCTGTCTCTGCATGAATAGTCTGCCCGGCCAGGAGAAGGATCGTGGGCGGGAGCAGTTCCTTATCAACCTCATCACCACCATCTGCATCATGGTACGGAGGAGGCTCCATCTCTGTTGGTGTTTCTGGATTGTAGCGGAAAACAAGTCGCGTTGCTCAGGTGCTTCCGATGTACATTGCCATCCTGGGCAAGCCGTAGTCATATACACTCCTGTTGCAGTGGTTATATATATGTCACGTTCCGAGGTACAATGACGTAAAGGTGGATGGGGCAAATCTGAAGACAAGGGCGCCAAGAGGATGACAGACAACCAGCCTTGCCAGCTTATGTGTGGCAGTGCGGAATTGGCACAGCTGGTGAACGACAATCCCACATTTGATGGTATGATCACTTACATGTCAGACGTATGCCACACGGGGGTATTCAGCCGTTGCGGGTGCGTCAGGACCATCAAAAGGCGTCGGTGACGATCCCGGCCTCGTGTGTAGACTCCTCATCGATTAAGAAACTTGCAAGTTTGGTTCATGTTGCATCTCAGCCTCGAAGACTTACCTAGGTACTTACCTACCTACTGTGACGCTCGTTCGTGTAACCAGTATGATTCGGCAGGCATAACGCCCTGCTTTGCCGGAGATTTTCATTCTTCATAGCCTTGAGAAAGACCTCAAGACTCGATGTCGGTGCAAGGGATGAATGAGCATGGCGCCGATTGAGGCAAGGAAGGGGGTTTCGTCGGAAGCTTCACCTGATGAAGTTCGCGGTCTCAGTATCAGATGAAGTGGCAGCTGCAGCACAGCAGCATCTACTGGCACCAGCTGATGAAGCCCTGCTTGTCGAGCCAGCTAGGTTAAGCTCTCTTGGCATGGGTCAGCGCTTACCCGCCCATTGGCGAGCTGCTTCCAAGTTGTGGATGGACGCTCAGTGGCCACTGGCAGTAGCGCACGCTAGGAACTTCAGGTAGCGCAGGAGCTCGGTGGGCACGGTCAGCTCTGCGCTAAGCCTCTGTTAACTTATAGCAGAGGCGCGGTTTGGAGCTGTCAAAAAAATGTCATCATCCGCGCTTCGGCCAAAGCTCCAGCTCCAGCTCCAGCTCCAGCTCCAGCTGCCGCGTTAAGCTCCATACGAAGTACCTAAAGTAGTCAGGTCGACTCCGACGCGGACACCAACAGTGCTTGCCTGACCACGAGGACTGATCAAGATGTCGTTGGCCAGGGCTGAGAAGAGCCTGCTGCCGGCCATCCGACGAGGCCTCACGACGAGAACCACGCACAATGCCTCGATACTCACGCCGACGCTGGCCCTCGGCAGCTTGCGAACCACACGAACCTTCACCAGCACCATCTCTCGAGCTCTCGTCTCCCCGCCCGGTGGTGGCCTCCTCGGTGGCGCACCCCCCTCGTACTTCCAGCGTCCGTCTCTGCCGGCCAACACAGTGATCCGGTTCGTGCCGCAGCAGACAGCCTGGATCGTCGAGCGCATGGGCAAGTTCAATCGCATCCTCGACCCGGGCCTGGCCATTCTCGTACCCTTCATCGACCGCATTGCCTATGTCAAGAGCCTGAAAGAGACCGCCATCGAGATTCCCAGCCAGAGCGCCATCACCGCCGACAATGTCACCCTTGAGCTGGACGGTGTGCTGTACACGCGGGTATTTGACGCCTACAAGGCCAGGTGGGTTTGCAACGCCCTATATAGAGTTCCAAACGGCGAAGCTAACGGATGTTTCAAACCAACAGCTACGGAGTCGAAGACGCCGAGTACGCGATCTCGCAACTCGCGCAAACCACGATGCGCAGTGAGATCGGCCAGCTGACGCTCGACCATGTGCTGAAGGAGCGGGCGGCGCTGAACATCAACATCACGCAAGCGATCAACGAGGCGGCGCAGGCGTGGGGCGTGACGTGTCTGCGGTACGAGATCCGGGACATCCACGCGCCGGCGGCGGTGGTGGAGGCCATGCACCGGCAGGTGACGGCGGAGCGGTCGAAGCGGGCCGAGATCCTGGACAGCGAGGGCCAGCGGCAGAGCGCTATCAACATCGCCGAGGGCAAGAAGCAGTCGGTGATCCTGGCGTCGGAGGCGCTGCGGGCCGAGAACATCAACCGCGCCAGCGGTGAGGCCGAGGCCATCCAGCTGCGCGCCCGCGCCACCGCCAACGGCATCGACGCCGTCGCCCGCGCCATCGCCCAGGGCGGCGCCGCGGCCTCCGGCGCCGTCAGCATGACCGTCGCCGAGAAGTACGTCGACGCCTTCGCCCAGCTCGCCCGCGAGAGCACCGCCGTCGTCGTCCCCGGCAACGTCGGCGACCTCGGCGGCATGATCGCCGCCGGCCTCAGCGTCTACGGCAAGGTCGGCGATGCCCAGGCCCGCTCCATGGCCAAGCAGGCCCTCGAGAAGGCCGGCGTCGACACCGCCGCCGCCGAGGCCGACGCCCACAAGCCCGAGTCCGAGAAGTCCAAGAGCGACAGCGTCGTCGACTCCGTCGTTCGCGAGTTCGACAACACCGCCGGCGCGAGGTGAAGCTCGGGCTCGGATCCAAGTCGGGACGCACAGCAGTTGGAATCCTAGGAGTATGACATCCTTACGGCGGGGCAGGTGACTACCTACTGCTCCAGAGTATGCGGTCTAGCGAGGAGTCTTGTAACCACAGGGCCACAGGGGACATACAGAGCACAGAACGGGACAAAAAGCATTCTCATTTGCGTCAGGACCTGCGCAGGAGTGACGGAAGGGGCCTCGGGGAGTCCTCTGAGAAGGGTTCAAGGCATGGCGTCGGCAGCATTTGCTAGCAAGCTCGTTCGTCGGAAAGATAGACGACGAGCACCTCACGTACTGTAATATGTATCACAACTCGATTACGCATGACGTACCTATTGTACCGAACAAAAGCGTGGCCCACTGATGTGCGGGAAAAGAGCAGTCTAGGTCTAATAGACGGGAAAGGAGTCGGTCGATCAGGACTTGCTTTAGCGATGCACGATAAGTCTACGGCAATGCATACAGAGACGCCATTCTCCCCTCGGCTGTCGGGCTCCCCAAGGATACATACCCTGCCTCTAAACTCCCAACTCGTTACCCACGACCCCGAGCGCCTCGGTGAGGAGTCGCAGAATGTTCTCATCGCCACTCGTACCCGCAACCTTCGTAGCCCCAACCACCAGCGGGTAGAGCCGGAGGAGATGCTTGCGGCCCTCGCTCTCGACGTTCGGCGTATCCGGTATGGCTTCGGGTTCGCTTTTGAGGGCGATCAATCGCTCGAGGATGCGCGCTAGTTCCTTGCGCTGACTGAGGGGTTGCGGCATGCGTCCACGCAGGGGCTGGTCCGCGATGTAGGCACGTAACGTCAACGCCGCGCGGAGAATCAGGTAGGGTGCCACCGTCTTGGCCAGCCGGACGTTCATAGCATGTGGCGATTCCGATGGAGCACTAGCCGAACTCGCCCCCGGCGGAGGTGGGAACCTGGGCGTGGGTGGTTGCACCATGATGTGCGGTGTCGAGACTTCGTCGTGGTTCTGGACCAAAGAGAATAACTCTTCCAGGCACACGTAGGCCATCTTCTCGCGCTTGGTGGGAGGCGGATCGACCGTTCGCCCGCGACGGGTCTTGTATAAGCTCGCCAAACTCTGAACATCGCCCCCGTTGCCTCCGTAGATAAGGGAAGACTCGGCAGGCGCAGGGGCGTGGATGATAGACATTCGGAAGAGGTTCTCGGCGAAGATCGTTCGCGTTCGTTCCGAGACAAATTCTGCGCCGAGTGAAGGTATGATAAGTTCGCGAAGCTTCAAAAAGGCAGTCGTATCGAACTGCTGATCGTCGAGTATGTCGACTTTATCAGGCGCTGCATCACAATCGGCGTTCGTGATTCCATTCGCAATATTACATATCATCTGCCAGACATCCTGCAATACGGATCGCGGAATATCAAGTCGGAGTAGGTGATGTAGCGTGGCCTCGAGAATAGCCAACACAGCCGAGGTTGCACGTCGCCACGGCTGTTCGGACTTGGTGATGATTGGAAACTGATATTTGAGAGCAATGGGCCGACAGAGTGCCGTAATCGCGGTGAGGAAAGCACCATTTGTGTAAACGTCGAGGTCCGACGCATGTGCAACTATGAGGGTCTGCAGGATATCCATGCCGGCTTTGGCCATGGCGACGTATGTGCGCTTCTGGGAAACCCGTTGCAACGATTCATTTGTCCCGTCGAGGAATGCGAGAGTTATAAACTCAGATGTCTGTGCAACCAAAGCTGACGGGGCCCCGGGAAGATCGGTGCGAAGCATTTTGAGGACGTCCAGTACTTGGCCTTGTAGTGGTGTGACGTGATCAATGTCTGCCACGAATGCCCCGGGTGTGGCATTCTGCAAGACTTCACGGAGTAGCGTGAGCATACGGTGTATATGGTCCACCGTGAGGTCCGGTTGGATGAGACGGTAGACGTCGCGCAGGGCAGCCACGTAAGCAAGGAGGCAATTCTGGTTGTCGACTCCTTTTTCGGCGCTGCACGCACTACTCAGAGGCACACCACGAGCCCATAGATCCCAGGCGAGTCCAATCGTCGTCTTGTTGAAGTTTTGTTTCGTACCGCTCTGACTGTGGGACAGCATCCTCGCAAGGGCTTTGAATGTTGCAGTGTTGATCTCGAGCACCTGAAAATCAAGCAACGTTGCGAAGTGCCCCAGCAGCTGCTGCCAGTATGAGTTGAACGTAGGGTGCACCGTCAGAACGTCTAGGTAACTAGCCAGCAGTGCCGAGATACCATTGAGTATGACCACAGCAGTATCATGCCAGTCATGGCGATACTTTTCGTCGGTACCAGGCTCACTGACGGACTGCAGCTCTTTCTCTATCGACGTCAAAAGGCGGAAGATGACCGACTTGATGCATACAGACCACGCTTCCGGGCTGAGCCTGTCGCCGTACGCGTCAAAGATACGCAACAAAGTCTGGATGGCACCTACGACCGTTAGCTGAAGGGCCCCTTTTCTTCGGCACAGTACCCACTATTCCGTAAGTCTAATCTCTCATCGGTCGATACAGTCGTAAGCCGGAGGAGGAGAAGCATCCATAGAGCAGCATCAGAGGATGCGCTGTCTGTATGTGAAGCTTTCTCGACAAGAGAAGAGTTGCCAGATTCATCCATGAGATTGTCGGTAATGGGCAGTGACTTATTCTTCCCGGACAGGAAGTCGGAAAGATCCCAGAAGAACGTGACGGTCTGTGAAATGATAAGCAACCTTAGTAGCGAAGCTGGGAGCTGAGGCGTCCTACCGTCAAAGCAATGTTGAGGTCGTCATCTTGTGAACAGAACTTGTGTAGGGTATCAACGAGAATAAGGAAACACGACTTTGGTAGCGATGTGAGGAAATCCGAGCATATGAGCTGTAGGGAACTAAACGCAGACCTAATGAGTTTTGAAGATCGAGTGGTCAGCATCTCCGGTTTGGTACCATCATTGTCACTGAAGCGCCGGGGGATGAAAATGCTGCCGATGATGTCAAAAGCCACTTCCCACCCACTGAGAAGCGTCTCACCACAATCTTCAAGCAGTGTTTTGAGGCCTTCTAGTATAATTCGATGAATCTCCACGTCAGCGGCGTAATTAGCCACTGAGGCGACCCGGTCTTCAATTTGAAGTGGCACCAGCGAGCCGCGAAGAGCTTCCAGCACGCGAAGCTGAACCGTGCTGCGTGTCTCATCGTTCAGGCCATTTACCGCTTTTGCAACGTCGAGGGTCAGTCGAACGAGAATCTCAGCAGCGCGACTTCGGACAGCTGGGGCCATGGTAACAGATCCAAGAGCACCGGACAGTTCGGACGTTATCTGTGACCAGCTTGACACATCCGGTGGGTATATGAGAAGTCGGTCGATGTTGATGGATGCGAGGTCACCTATCTTGGCCAGAGCGAATAGATCGCACTGGCTCGGCACGGTGGAAGCCGTCGATATACTGTGAAGCCTTCGATGTTGACCAGTCGGCGTTCGCGAACCCGGCAGTGCATGGCCAGAAGCGGGAGTCTCTGGTCTACTCGGTTGTTCAGACGGCGGCTGGGGTTGCTTCTCCAACAGACCACACACTGCCCCAACGACTTCGGCGAAAGAATTATTGGGGAAGTCGACTGTGCTGTCAAACAGCCTCGAGGCAGCGGTCTCGACAGATCGTATCTCAGAGCCGAAATTCGCAAGTAGGGATGTAGCTTCCCCATCTGCTCGCGTATCTGCGCTCTTGGCTGCCGTAGGGATCTTCCCAGGCACTGTCCCAGTTGTGAACAGGACGAAATCGGCCTGCTGCAAAGTCTCCAACACGATCGACCAAGACGAAGTGAGCGTCGGGCCCAATGCTATACCAAGGTTGAGGAGGGCTCGAAGGCACAGAAGGTTTCTTGTGTTCAGTGCCTGAGGAACAGAGTTGACGTCCATGGAGACCTGCCGCTGCCTCTCTCCAGAGGCTCCCACGGGGGTCACCAAGTTGTCCACGCTCAGCAAGCCTCTAGCGTTTCCCAAGATGCTGTTCGGGGTCTCACTGGTTGGTGTACCAACGGATGCCCTCGAAGATCCTGCATTTAGACACGCGGTGTATACATTTGGGGGAACGGCTGCTTTGCCTAGCGTAGTCAGGAAAGCATCCCTGGGTGTTGTAAGTTGAAGAAGGCCGGCGACGTGCGTGAACTTCTGGAAGGCTCTGACTAGGGCGTGGTAGTAGTCAGAGTCTAGTGCAGCGTAAAGAAAAGTAGAGCAGGTAGCTAGAATTGCAGGCCAGCATTCCTCGATGATATCCGCACATGTCTGGACTTCGGCATGTAGCGGGTGGTCTTTCAGAGCTAGAGGGTTAGTGGGGACAGGGTTCTTCTTGAAAGACCCAGACCGTTCGAGAGAGCTCAAAGTCGTAGTCCTCTCGAGTGCTTTTGGTGTCTCAGAACCATTATGATCCCCAGATACGGGGGATTCTCTGCCCGTATCATTGGGCTTTGAACCCCTTTTGCGCGATCGACTTTCTCCCGGTACCGTGAGTGGTAGTATGAACTTCGCGAGGCCTTCTGACAGCGATGTGATGCATGACAGGGTCAGTGCATACACATAGGACTCTGGTATAGCTGGTGGCTCCGTCTTGTCGAGCTGGTCGATGCAGGCTACCCGTACAGTACTCCAATGGGAGCTAATGCCAGTGTGGTGGCCCTCGCTCACGGATCCGCTGATGATGCCTGTAACACCACTGGACTCGAGCATCGCTTGATCAGATGAGGACCCCATGTTAGCGTAAGGGTTCGCAACGGGGATAGTGGACTGGTGCCCGAGCCCGATCACAGTTGGCTTTTCCGTACTCAGCCGGACGAATGTCGCAGTGAGATTCTTGAGGATGTCTTTCTCGCCATCCTTTGCGTCGTATAACGTGAAAATTCGTCGTAGGAGTCCAGACTCGGAGAATATTCCACGAAACACTTCCATACAAAGTGCTCGTTTCCACACAGCAGAATCAGAATCAAGAAGCTGGGTCAGGGCATCGAGGGCGTCACCGCCTTCGGATGGCAAGACTCGGAGATGCTTTTTGAACAGAGTGTATAGGATGCGGGTAAGTCGGACAGACGTGGCGAAGTTTGGCTTTCCTGACAATGCCTTGATGATGAAGGGAACGACACGAGCACGTAGAACATAGGCTTGCTCGGGATGGTTTAGGAAGATAGCGGCATGTTGGCTTAGGACTGACTCTATCAGCTCGAGTCCGAAGGTCTGTGGGAGTCCCGTGAACCGTAGATACTCTGGCCGCTGGTTTTCTGTCATGAGGCATATGTCCTTGAAGACGCAATAGGCATCCATAGCGGCGGCGCGTAGTTGCACATTACCGCCTTCGCTAGTGGGCGCATCGCCAGCATACGCACCATCGTCTGGAGTCTCTGCCATGTGCCAATCAGTACATTGCTCCCTACTCATCTGGGATACACAGTAGCTTACTGTCTTCTGCTGTTACCTTCTCAAAGACCGTCATGACGAGCTGCTGGAGAGTAGCAGCCGAGGTATTGTTGACGACGCCATTCTTGCTTGTCTGCAGTATGAAGCAGATGTTCAGGGCTGTGACCAGGAGGTCGCCCTTGATATCGATGGCATAATTCTGTAACAGCGAAGGCAACGCCTGCAGTATCTTAAGCTGTACATCCAGGCCGGCTGAAGTAGCCTCGCGCAGGGCCTCCAGAACCGGGCTGAGTTTAGACCTTGGCAGTGCGCTGACCAGGATCAGGCGCGAAAGACAAACAATGGCGATCCCGGTGAACTTTGCATTCTTGGTGCCGCATGCAATAACGAAGGGATTCACGAAATTTACCCTTTGGGAAAGCTCTATCCCATGGCAAAAAGGTAAGCTCGGGATGGGCCCGGTTCATCGCGGCCTTGGAGGAACATACCGGCAGCTAGCTGTGCTTCATTGCCGCCACGGACACTCCTCAACTCCTCCAGGGACTTTTCGGCGGCCTACATTGCTCTCTGTCAACCTCTATTCACAATATGTGGGAACAGCTCGAATCTCCGGTACGTGGTGGGTGGCAGCAGGGGTCCGCTTCGTGGTAGAGTGGTAGAGAGGAGGTACATACTTGTCTGAGGTCGTTGTGTCTCCGCTTGCTCTCCTGAATGAGGTTCGTCAGCTCAGTTGCAAGCAGCTGAGAAGTCATGTTGGCCAGCACCGGTGCCCCGTCTCCATCGGAAGGGCGACAAGGCAATGGGGCAATATCGCTGAAAATAAAGAGGGATGGCGTGTAGACAAAGACGAATGCTTCCGAAACTCAAGGGGAGTTAGGGTGAGCTTCTTGCCAGATTCATCTCCAAGGTACGCCGCGAGCCAGATGACTAAGACAAGCATGGTTGGCGGGAGTGGTCAAGGCGCTCGGTTAGATGCATGCATGCAAGACACCGATGAGGTACAAGGTACGCGGTGAGTGTCCAAACCCCACCATGCTCTTCCATCCCACCTTGGTGCCTTTAACCCATCCTGGTCTCAGGTTGACTCAAACACAAGGTCCTACGATACCTGGACAGCAACAGAGCCTTAAGCCGCCTGCAACGCTGATCGCGATATACTCTTCTACCAACACGCTTCACCAACGATACGCGCCTCTGATCTTCAATATGGGCGCCAAAGTACCAAGAAACTTCCGTCTCCTGGAAGAGCTCGAGAAGGGAGAGAAGGGCCTCGGCGCAGGTACGTCTTCCACAGCTACACTTGGGATCGTGTGCACGTGGCATACCGGCATCTACTAACCATCAACGTCGCAGAGGCTTGCTCCTATGGGCTGGACAACCCCGAAGACCTGCTCATGTCGGACTGGAACGGTACCATCCTCGGCCCTCCTCACGTTAGCAACATCCTCCCATCCCCACGACCGTGGACGCAAGGTTGACTTTGGTGTTTCAGAGCGTACACGAGAACCGAATCTACTCTGTCAAGATGCACTGCGGTGAACAGTACCCCGACCAACCTCCGACGATCCAGTTCGTCAGTCAGGTGAACCTGCCCTGCGTCAACCCTAAGAACGGTACTGTCGACCCGAAGCAGCTCCCGTGTCTTGCAAACTGGAAGCGCGAGAACACGATGGAAACCGTCCTCATCGAGCTCCGAAGGTACACACAGAGAATAGTAGTGGCAGTCATAAACTGATAACGCTAACCAGCTTTACAGATACATGGCTTCGAGCCAGTGCAAGAAGTTGCCGCAGCCGCCTGAGGGCTCTACTTACGGCGCATAAGTGACGCTTCGAGGAGGAGGAATACGGATATGAGACATGACGAACAATACAGCACGCTACTGGTCTTCTCGTTTCTATGCGGTCAGGAGGACGGAGCACGCACGACGAGACGAGACGAAATATTGCATCGGGGCGGAGGACGCCGTAGGTGGGCAGGTCCCCGGCGATAGATATGAACCTGTGCCACACGAGAGCGGCATCGGTGACCATGATATGACGGTGATGCTCACGAAGAAGTCCTTACTGTCCAGTTTCTAAAGGCACTTGGGCGAAATGAAACTACCTATGCCTGGATGAACCTGTTTCCATGACCACGCACGTGATTGTTTAAGAATGCTTAGTCATCGACGGTCCGCGGAATGCATTCCGCCCTCCCGCAATTCGTGTTAAACCTATCTCATCCGTTGTGGGAAACTGCGGCTTCTCACCACATTGCACGAGCTCTCCCGATGCGTCCTCTGAAGCCTCCTCCTGGATTCCTGGTTCCCGCTAGAAATTCGAAGCACCGGATAGCATGTAGGTTCGCTTGGTACCTTTCCTGAGCCACGCTGCCTGCCAGTCGGCGCGATGGAACTCAGCCAGCAGCTTACATTGAGTCTGCAACCCAGGCATCGCACTCTACAGAGCGCTTCTGCGCCAGGCAGAGTCCATTCTCGTACCGAAAACCCTGATCAAACAATTCGCTGTCACCGAATCGTATGCGATACCCCACAAACCTGATCCGCGCCCCGGGGGCCAGTACTTCCGGTCGATTAGCCCCATTGTCAAGGTCATTCGCAAGAGCTTCCGCCGCAACCTACAGGACACCTCGCCTCGCATCCTCTACCCCGCGCTCCAGTTCGGGTACTCAATGATGTCGCGTCTCAAGGCGGCGCAGAAACCGCGGAGCTATGAGCATCAAGAGATCATCTCATATCTGATCGCGCTGGCGGAGGAGCGGCGGGTATCGTTCGACGCACACGAGGACTGGCGCGAAGTTAACCCGCCGCCGGACCAGATGCCGAAGCGACCGCCGTTCCTGGTCAACGTGACGCCCGAGCCGACGCCGGAAAACCCCTCCCCTGCGCTCAAGTACGCGATCCCGGGGCGGCCGATGCCTTTCGAGGAGCTGGGCGGGCGGCAGCGGCGGCATGTCGCGCAGATCGAGATGGCGGGCGACTTCCCGTTCCTGCGCATCGGCAAGCCCGAGTCGCACCTGCTGAGCATGGCGATGCGCAACAAGATGCGGCGGAAGGGGCAGCGGATGCGGATGATCGAGGACTACAGCGACGAGATGATGGCGGACGCGCAGGAGGAGGACGCGTGGGAGCTGGGCCTCTTCCGCCTGATGCGCGAGGAGGGCCAGGGCCGCCCCGGCGGCAGCTACGACGCCGAGGACGACGACTACAAGCTGAGCCAGGAGGAGCCGGAGGGCCCGACGCCGCAGAGCGCCGACCCCAACGTCGAGCGCCGCGCCCTCTTCCACGAGCGCCGCGACGGCGCCACCTACACCGCCAACGTGTGGCTGAACATCCGGCACCTCCAGCAGGCCGTAGACGACGAGCGCAAGGACAACGTCGCCCGCGCCAACGCCATGCGCCAGGTCGTCAAGCAGGAGCAGGCCATGTACGATGCAGAGCTGGCGGAGCGGAGGGAAAAGCGAGCGGTGCAGATGGCCGAAGGCCGGGAGCGCCGCGAGGAAAAGAAGAAGGAGATGTTTGGCGAGTACTACAGGCCCGACTACCGAGAATTCGTCGAGGAACAGAAGAAGCAGAGGTTTGGCGGGGACTACCGGCCTGACTACCAGCAAATGGTCGAGGAACAGAAGAAGAAGAGGCTGGGCGAACGGTACATACCCGACTACCGGAAAACCGTCGAGAAAAATAAGAAAAGGATGTTTGGCAAACGGTATCGGCCCGACTACCAGCAAGCCATTGAGGAAAAGAAGAAGAAAAAGTTTGGCGAGGACTACAGGCCAGACTATAAGAAGTCTCAGGACTCGGAGTCGTACCCAAGATCACGTTCCTCGCTGTCGAAGCCGAAGTCCCCCTACTCGAAACCGGGCCGGAGACCAGAGGTTTTTCCACCTTGGAAGCCTAAGCCGAAGCTGCCGCCATGGGAGATGGAGGAGCAATTTGAATCGACGGTTATGCAGGGGGCAAGAGATGGCAACCACGGCAGCAAAGACTCGACACAGGACGCGACCTTCTGATGGCCGTACTTGGGTGTGGACAAGATGTGTCATGTATATGTACGATATAGGGCGGCGCAAGCGTCGCAATCACGGGCTCGCCCTAGGGAACCCCGAAAGAAACCTTCTCTTTCCGACACGAAACTCGACAGCATTTTAGATACCCTGCGCCTTCGCTTTCCAGCGGCGTCAACCCATTTGCAAAAATCAACAAACCCGCTTTCAACTATAAGGACTTGAATGACATTATCCGACATACAAACGGTCGCTGCGTCGTGCGATAACTGGTTCCGGGTGTCTATGTCAAAATCCTATTCCGTGACAACAGCCCGCCAGAAGGATGTGACGATGTCTCTGGGCCTGAACCCCGGCGTGCGCCCAAGGCATACGGCTTTCGTGATAAGAACTACATGTTCGTTAGCGTATCGGCCGAGCATGGAGGAAGCGAAGTACCCGTACTGTCTAGGTACTTCCTGACGTTCAGAAGCACTCTCTTTGGGCTGGAATTCACGACGGCGTCGTTGGAGGCCGGGTACCCATACGCCGACGTTGCGGCGAAGCCGGCCGCGTGGTTGGAGTGGTATGAAGGTAGGCTCGAAAGCCCACTCGCAGCGGTTTGTCCAACAGCCAGCAGGTTCGATGGCGCATGGAGCGGTGGCCAGGTCTGGCTGCCAGCGGTAGCGGCCGGCGGTATCCTCCCGGCCTCCGGCACCTGGGGGCTATATGCCGCAGATCCCAGGAGGGCGGACGGCGGCACGGGCTGCACCATCCCCACGTCGAGGTCGATGCCCGTCATGGTGGCGACACTCGCCGTCGTAGGGCCGGCCAGAACGGGGCCCTGGAGGAAGGGCCCGGGCAGGATTTCCACGTAGTGCGCGTCTGTGGAGGGCGGGATGACGATGCCGTTGTCGGCAAGGTACTCTTCCAGCTCGTACGGGTCGTACCACTGGCTGTTCACGCCGGCGAGCTTCCCGTGACCCGACTTCCGCGAGGCGCTGCGGCATGGTGGCGTCGGCCTCTCGTCGAAGTCAGACGTCGGGCCCAGTATGGGCGACAGTCCGTGGTGGTGCGAAGGGTCGCCCAGGGGATACTCGCGATGGAGGGACGCCTGGCGCCAGTCGCCCGACGGATCCTCTCGCATCGTCTTGAGCATCGCGAGAATCTCATCGCGGATCTGCTCGTGGGTGTGGTTCACGCGCAAGTGGTCGAAAGCCTGTATGACCTTGTCGCGCGGTGGATTGGGGATCGAGAGGAGATAGGCGGCCCTTTCGCAGGTATAGCGATGGAGTCGTCGGGCGAAGGGGCCCTCACCAGAACCCATGAGTTGATGGTTGGGTAGGCCATCCGAAGAAGGAGCCCAAAGATAGTCAGCAGCACCCATGAAATTGGAGCCGAACGACATACTGGGAGCGAAGCTTGCATTCTCGTGGGTGGGCGCCGTGATGAGCTCGTATTCCACCGGTTCGTTGTTGAAGGCGAGGTCGAGGCTTGGCGGCTGCGGGTCCGCCATGGTGCTCTGGATGCCGTTGTGGTCCTGTGAGGCCATCATGCCACTCCATAGCTGCTGCATGTGCTCGGCTTCGGGTACCAGGGACACCGCTGGCGCATCAGCTACCACCTTGACCTTGCTTTCCCCGATTTCCATCTGCTTGGGTGCGTCCAAGTCCTCGGCATCTCTTTCGGGGTTATCTTCGTCGCTTTTCTGGCTCTGCAATTCGACAGTTCGCTTCGCGACCAGACCGCGACATTGCTCTAGCTTTTGACCAAACTCGGGCAGTCGAGCCGGAATACCGTGCTGGGCTGCATAGTCGAAGAGTTGCTGGAATGCGTTTACCATCTCATGATTCGTGTCTTTCAGTTCCTTCACCTCCGCCTCCAGTTCCGAGATCGCCGTTTCCTTGCGAGTGCGATACGCCCTCTGCGCAAGTCGGATCTGAGTACGCCGGCGCTACTACGTAGTCAGTGTCTTGCCTAAGGAGTTGAGACCATGAGAACCATTTGCGATTGGCTGCTCCGTGAGACACGCAAGCCAGAAGAAAGCCTGCTATCTGATGAGGAATGAATTAACAGACAACAGACCTCTTGGGGAGACTCGTCCTTTGGGTCCAGACGTGGACGGCCTCTAGTCCTCTTGGGTTCGTCCGACAAGGCCGGGGGGTTGGCCCCCGAGGATTTACGCATACGTTTCTTGGGATGGGAAACATCTCTGGAATAGATCCCCGGTTGGTCGGCGTCTTCATCAGTGACGATCTCAGACCTCTTCATAACATGCCCATTGGGTTGACTCCCGTCTTTGAAGGAAGAGTGGGGGTCCTGGAAGAAGTGCATGGATGGAGTCAAAGCCGGTCCTGTCGACGTCTGGCTAGGGGTAGGTAGATCAGGTACGGCCTGGACTTGCTGCAGAATCCCAGGCTCCGACTCCAACCCTCCTGCACCCGGCTGCAGAGCCAGTGAGGCGAACGGCGCAGCAAAGGGCGGCCCCCCAAACGCAAAAGAGGCTTTGGGAAGCGATGAGGCGGCTAGGCTTGGGTCATGTGGATATTCACGAGACTCATTGTGCGGGCGAGGCAGGTGTGTCACGCTGCCAGATGACGATGTCAGTAAGGGGTGGGAGCTGGTTCGCGGGATGCTGACGTCCGGTGCTGCTGCGTGCTGGCGGACAAAGTCTGGGCTGAAGCCGGCATTTGATTGGGGCATCGAAGACATGGGCCAGTAGATCTGCGCCAGCGAAACCCCATGCTGCAGCCCGGGTGCAACAGTAGATAATCAGTACTCTATTCCGTACTGCGATACAGGTAGGGCGTAGGTAGTCCCGGTCGCAGTCCCTCGTTGGGCTCCGGGCTCCGGGCTGCTGGCTGCTGGCTGCTGGCTGCTGGCTGCTGGTTGCTGGTCGCTGGCTCCTGATTACCGGCTTCGCACAATCCTCACCCCAACGCAACGAGTGCTCGCATTACTGTGGGTGAGTGGGTTGCTGCTATTGCGAAGGTCGACTAGCGTTGGCTCCGACAGACAAAGCCTACTGCTCCGAAGACATCAAGTTGGCAGCCTAGACGCTCAAGTCAAGTAGGTCAATATTGGGCCGCTCGTTGCGCTAGATGTGGTAAGCTTCCACCACCGCCGCGGGCCCGTTTCAATCACACGTGACGCAGACTGTGTGGTGGTTCTTCAACGACGCCGACCCGAGCTGATGGCGTAAGGGCGTCTGGGTGAAAGGAACGAGTTCCTGGATTGCTAATCGTCCAGGGACCAAACCTAAGCAGGCCAGTGGACTCCGAAGTGGGTAGGATCGAGGACGAAAAGTGTGGGTGGAAGAGGATCTGGATTAGTGAACATCAGACAAGCACCGCTGGGTCGGTTCATCCCGCCGCTTCAGCCTTCAGGTCCACGGGTCCAATCGAAGTTGGTGTTCCTGCCGGTCCGGATCATTCTTTCATCCGGTCTCTCCCCTCTGTGGAAGTCTGAACCAGGGCTCCGGGTCGGGTCCAATGGATTCAAGGTTCAGCTACCGGATGGGAACGCCACGATCTGTGGCCATCGAATGGCGACGCGTCTGGTTATCGTAGCACTCTGCATGTCTTGTTCTGCAGTTCCTTCGCTGTCGACTGCATACCTGCCTACCAGTAGCAAGAAGCGAAGACTCGATATTGAGCAAGACCAAGACTGTCATTCATTGTGCTCTGGGACTGGGACAATGACAGGAAGAACAGTGGGGTTGGCAACAACAACAACAACAACCACCACCACGAGGTAACGCTACAATGCTACAATGGCATTGTTTGCGACATGGGGCACGGTGCAATTATATCCATCCGGCTACATAAATGTCGCCAGATTCTGCAAGGGTTTGAAGGGCATTCTATTCTGACCTCGGCAAGACACTGCACAATCACGTCGAACGTCTCGTCCGGCGTTCCCACTGGATCCTTGGAAAGATAGTAACGTCGCTACACTGCATCTCGTCACCATGGCCAACCACATTCAACCCGGTAAGAACCCCAGCGCCCCAATCTTGGGCCTGCCGATTGAGCTAATACAGAGCATCACGCATCAGTTCATCCTCCCCTCGGATATACTGAACTTCTCATTGACGTGCTCGTCCATCCGTTCAATTATCAACGGTTTGCCATACCTTCTCTATGAGAAAGACGCTCAGGTTCGACAACTCTCCATGCTACCTGCTGACCAGGGACGCGATTCTGGAGCTACACAGGGTGGGTTGGTGCGGCAGGCCATTGCTGGGCGAGGTTTGCTTATGCGAGGTCTCGCAAGGTCGTCAGGTTGGCTACATGCCATCATGAAGCACCCAGATTTCGGCCACATCGAAACGATCATCAAAGTCTATCAAAAGATATGTGGCCCAGAGTTCTGGCGCGATGGTGAGTCCTTACACCCACTCCTGGTCGTGATCCATGCCCATCGTCCTGCTCTATTTCGTCAACTGATTGGGAAAGGCGGTTCTCTCGAGCTACAGTCAGAGATGGCCGACAAGACTGCCTACCTGGTTGCGTGCACTTGGAAAGAAGAGGATATTGCTCTCTGCATAGTGGAAAGTGTCGACGATCATGCCGAGCTGCACATCGCTGAGGCCATCAGACACAATTTCCCCAAGGTGGTGAGGTTCCTGTTGAGTCAGCCGATCCGAGGTGGTGGACATCGACTCAGCTTACTCACCGGTGACCTCGAGACAGCTGCAAGAGTTCCAAATTCCGGGGAAATCATGTCTCTCTTGTTGGAAGCTGGCGCCAGCATCGTTGCTCATGACGCATCCAACTCGATCACGAAGGCATGCTCCGTTGGACAATTTGAGAACGCCCAATACTTGTTGCAGTTCCAAGCCAAGCAGGGCGGAATCCCCGGTCCTGAGACATGGGAGAGGATAGCACGCGCTTCCAGCCATTCCCTCAAGTTTGTTCGCTTTCTGCTTGAGAACTACTTGTCGTCTGGTAATGAAGTATACACACCCGCCTCTATTGTGGACAGCTTGTACTCGCTACTGATGAATGGGTATGCCCTGGAGCGCCGTCAAATCCTGGAATACCTGGGACGCATGCCATTCGAACCTTCGGAAGGCTTGGTTGATAACATTCTCTTTTGCGATGACACCGAGAGGCTAGACTCGATGTTCAAGCACGGCCTGCTTCGGTACTCAGACAGTCTTCCCGCCGGCAGCCAGGTTCCAACTTTGCTGGAACGAGCCCTAGGGCGGGGCAGTTGGAGGTGTGCTTTCGCGCTCGCTCACTACGGTGCTTCTACGAAAGATCTGTCTCCTGCTTGCAAGCAGAAGCTCATCGACAATGTACAGATGTCAAGAGACGAGGCCGGTGTCCCAATACCGGGCAACTACCTTTCCAGCTTACTCGTTCGCAGCCTACAGCATCCCTCGGACGGTATTAAAACCCTGACTCAGTTTGGGTACTCCCGACTAGACGCAACCCAGGCTGCGCTGTACAGGTTGCTTCTGGGGGACGATGTCATTAGAGAGTGTCTTCGCATGTCGCTGGAGGGAGACCACGCTTGAGACTGAGCCTTGTAAGAGCATCGTACAAGTGTGAAGGTAGAGTCAGGCGTATCGTATCGAATAGAACCAAACACTTTCTAGAGCACAATCTTGACTATCACTATATTCAGCGTTTCGTCCGTGTGAGATACTGTCGTCGTCGTTAATGAAGATATCGATAATGTAGGTACGCGATTCGGCCTCAGGGCTGAGTTAATTAATGTCTTTCCTCGTTCTTAGAAGTGAATCGGGTAGTATTCCAATCGCCTACTTCTATTTCCCTGACGATGTACCAGCGTCGAGCTCTTCGAGCCTTGCCGCGACCCACGCCTCGTAGGCAGCGAAGAGCCCAACGTGTTTCCAGGACTTACAGAACTCCGCGATAGCCACGTACCTGTCTTTGATGTACCCCAACCGGCCAGCCTTGTCATTTCCACCCAGTTCACACGCGATCATGTACGACACTTTGGCGAGACACACGGGGCACAGATAAGGGAGCTGCCGCACACCTCCGCCATCCCCGCCGCGCCCTGCAAGTTGCACGCGTAGTAGACGCAGTGATCCAAGCCCATGCAATGGCCAAGCTCATGGGCGACCATCCGCGCGACCCGCGAGAACCAGATCCCCCTGCGGCCCTGTGTCGAATCCATGGTTCCCACCGCCCGCGCGGCCTCGACTGCGCGGCGCAACGGCGGGGACTCTTCCTCCCCTTTCTTCTTCTTCTCCTTCGCCGCAGCAGCCCCCCTCTTCCTACGCTTCGCAGGCCGCACGCCCTGAGCAGCGCACAGCGTCTCCACGAAAGCCCGGCAATGCGCCGCGGGCCAAGCGTGCTGCGCGCCATCTGCGGGATCGAGCGCGGGCGCGTTCCGCGCGGCCGAGACGCAGCACACGCGGCTGCCGCCGTAGGCGCGGCCGCAGCAGAGGTCGTCGGCGTCGGCGTCGGCGTCGGCGTCGGCGTCCTCGTACAGGTCGTGGTCGAGCAGCAGCACTCGGAGCGCGAGCGCGTCGGGCGGCAGCGCCGCGATCGCCCGCGTCCAGCACGTCGTCCAGGTTCAGCTGCCCCCGCGAACCGGCCGTCGGGCGCCCGCCGCGCGCGGACCCGCGTGCCCCCGCCCGCCGCCGCCGCAGCGGTCGTCAGGCCCACGCTGCGCGGCGGATGACGGGATGCTCGCCCGGCGCCCCGCCACGGCACGAAGCGCAGGGCGCAGGGGAGGCGCCGCACCGGCAGGCCGTGGTAGAAGGCCCGCAGGTAGGCTACGGTGTCGACGGCGGGGGTGGGGAGGCCACCGCGTCGGAGTCGAGACCCGGCGGGGGCGCTTCCACGCCTCCATGAAGGCCACGCCCGGCGCGATGGCCGGCGGCCCGGCGACGTCGATGGTTCTGCGCGTCGCGGTCGGGCGGTTGCGCGCTTCCAGGTCGTGCCACTTGTCGAAGGGCAGTAAGTACCAGGGGCGCTGGGAATGCGGGCGTGGCCTCGCCCACCGCCATCGGCTCTACTTACCGCCCCGTCAGGGGCTGCTGAGGCCTTCTTCTTTTTCTTCGGTGGGGGAGCATGCTGGCGGGAGCGAATACTCGCGCTCTGCCTCGTGGACAAGTCCGGCCATTGGTACCCTGCTTCTGCCGCCCACGGCGACGGTTCGAACTGGAGCGCGGCGTGCGTACACGCTTTCGATGAATGTGCCCTGGTCGCGTGGAACCGACTTGCTCGTGGAGAAGGACTGCCCTGATATCATGTAAGAACCTTTCAATTGGACTGAAAACCGGCAGTCTTTCATCGCACGGGGGGCTCGGTTGGGTTTATAGAAGCTCACGTCCTACTTCGCTGCCCGATCCGGCTGCCTAGCCCTACTGCCTGGCCATGCTGTCTGATAATCGACGGCCAGCGAGTTGCTGACAGCTGTGTAGCGATGGCAAAATCCCAGCGGCGTGGGCGCCGGCGTTTAGATCCCAAGAATGCTTTAGTGCTGTCCAAATTGGCATGGCGTGTCTTTCAGTAGGGTGGCCGGTATGCTTAGGTGCTCTCAGCTGAGCCTTGAAAGGCGAGGCAACCCCTGAACAGCCCCGACCATTCGGGGTAGACACTAGTCCGGCCACTTAGTGCCTGTCAGTCGATTACACACATGCTCTCTTTGACTTCAGGGGTCACACGTCACGAACAATGCGATGGCTACTCAGTGGCTTCCCTTCTCGGGCTCTTAACGTCTGCTCAGGATACTTAGACTAGAGGCAAACGACGTCGCGTAGATTCTTGAAGTGTCAAGAAGATCTTTGGAGTGTGACGAAGCAAGGGTTGGTCGGGGTCTGGCAACGCGATAGGAAAAATCCTGGGTTCCTTACCGGTACAGCCTATGACTGAGAGGTGCAAGTCCAAGAGGTCAAGACTAATTGCTTCGCCTCTCTACACACGTGGGATCCCCTATGTCTATGTTGGGAGATCTGACCTGGCAGTGCGTAGAATGCAGATACTCGCGCGAAGGAAAGTGGTCATGTAAATATGGTGTAGTATGCCTAGGGATTAGACCCAGTAAACCGACTTAGCCGATAAAAAAAGTACCATGTAGCCTATGAGGTTCTGGCCAGGCGCTCGATCATACTTCAGAGTGACGAGTGTATTCCCTCTAGCTGAAGATGTGCTCTAGATCGTCCGGGCGATTGCTTAACAGACGCCCCGGTGATTATCTCGAAGCCATAGACCTGGGAAACCAATGGCTGAATGTGAGCTTGAGCAGCCGAATTGTAAGCATTCAATGGAAGATTTCTGTCAATGGAAGTTTCTGAACGTGCCCATATTAGGGGTGCCCATTGAATGGGATGAAATTATGTAGCCATTGAGTTAGCAAACAGCTCCGCGATAGTGAAACACTATCTGAGTTGATGATTTTTAGCATCCTTTGAATACAATTCTGGCTAAGGTTACGGTGCAATCACTGCTCCCATGGATGATATATACGGCCTCGCAATGCGGGATATCGGCATGCACAGAATGAAGTCACTAGGACCTTGGAAGCTCAGCAACTACTCGCCAGTATCGACTAGACGCCTAATCCCTTACTATCTGAAGTGCCCGGACGACGACAAAGATGACCGACAATCTAGACCAATACTTCACTCCAGAGATACAGCGCTTCCGATTCGAAGAGGATGGGGATCTTGACATTCTCTTCACCCCGGGCTCGAGCGGTGCGTTATCCCACGACAAATGGACGATTGCGTCTATCAAGAGATGGGCAGGTAAGCCCGCCATTGTCGGAACCTATGGCATTGCCCCGGGCCACTACACGGTATTCAGCATTAACACCGAGCTGATGCCGACCCAGCACCGGAAGAAGGCCAGAGATATCATGCGCCACAACTACATAAAGGCATACGGTAGCCTTGAGAGTTTGGAGTGTGTTGCTTGGACACATATCGACAACCAAGACGTCCGGAACGCCGTCGCCAACGCCAGGACAAAGGTGAATGGAGCCTTCGGCCAGTGGTTCGACGTAAAAGCCAAGGGTTCGGGATGGGCCGAGCTCAGCCACCGTAACCCGTTTATAGATGGGTTGGAGAAGATGCTGAAGGAAGATCAGGGTGCTTCTGGTAGTGCCTGGATCCACCACGTATCGTGTTGTTATGTCCCCAAGAGCGGCAACGCTACTTCAAGCGACCCCAGGCACTACAATCTGTATATGAAGGCGCAGATAAGTCGAGCTTAAGGGAAACGAGCTGATGGGGAACAAGGAGGCATCCTGGACCTGGTGGAGCGAAAACACTCTTTAAGCCTTGGAAGATCTAGTTCTTGATCATCTATCTATCAATAAACTGCATTTGGACACAATGACCTTCGTACACACATGCTTGTCTCAAAGCAGTGCCTCGCCTGCTTGACTTCGACACCACTAAGTGAGCTATCAGCCTTAAGCGCATTGTTTGAAACGATTCCACCGTGAAAGAAAGGCTTCTTTGTATGCTTTGCCTTGAGAGCGGTTGTTTGATAGCAGGCTAGACAAAGCAACTCCGTGTTTCATCTGTCCACGAGGACTGTGAGCCACTCTCGGTCTCTTATACAGCTCAGCACGTGCCATAGAGTCAGTCTTTCTATCGAATCGAGGTTTTGTATTCAATCCTGCGGCATATGTAGATGTGTGGAAGCTGCCGCGGACTGTGTTCCCATAGTTGGTCCATGTATGCGCATGATTACGCAGACACATTCCGTCCTGGAGTTCTTGACACTGAGCTGGCCGTCCATGCCTTGTCGAGGCGCATTGGATAGCTGAATCTCAAGGGCGTACAGCCGAACCTTATTTCAGCAGCGCCTCCTCTCCCTGCTTGGGAGCCAGCTCCTCGAAGCGTCTCAGGTCCATGGGCTTCTCCAGGAGGGGCACGACGAAGGGGTCAAAGGTCTTCCAGTACGGGTTCTCCAGGTGGTACTTCTGGCTGCTCTCCTGCTCGTAGCGCTCGACGATGGTGAAGTCCTGGGGGTCGTGGATGGACTGCATCACGAACCAGGACAGGGTCTCCTTGTCCTTGGAGTAGATCGCGGAGGCCTCGTTGAGTTTGGCGTGGACCTTGTCGATGTTCTCCTGGCCCGGCTTGGCGCGGAGGTGGACGACGATAGTGTAGACCATGGTTGCGGTTGGGATGTATGTACACGAAGCAGCGTTGCTGGAATGGGCGTGGTGGTGGACGTGATCGAGTGGTTGAGGACGTGAGAACAGGCGAGAGAGCGAGGTTGACTCGAGTACGCAAAGAGAAGAAGAGGACCTTGAATGTGGTCCTCGCTTGGCCTCGTTAGGGCTATTCATTGGCTCAACGTTGGACTGGCCAGCGCAGTCAGAATGACGACGTTCTCCTCCCGGTAGGGCCGAATGGCATCCAGGCTAACGTTTAGTGCTGCTTCACCAGCACACAACGGTCACAACCCCGCGTCAATTGGAGTTCTCGGACTGTCTGACTGTTTTCCCGACGCATGCAAACAGGTGTCATTCATGAGATTGAAGAACTTGATAACGGCATAACCTGCCTTGACAGTCCTTAACGAAGCCGACCTTGCTATGCCGGCCTATGCACTACCGGTATCGCGAGTCCACCGTATCCTACTCAGCCAAGATGCCAAAGAACTTCAGCATGACCTCCTCGTTGACCGGCGCCGTGTGCCCGACGCCCTGGGCGAAGAAGCCCTGCAGCTGCGTGCCGTCGCCGTAGAGCATCTGGGTGTACGCGGCGGACGGGAAGCCGGAGACGTTCCGGGCCCAGCGGACGCCGAGGACGTCGGACCACTGGTCGAGGGCCTGGGCGGCGCAGCCGGGGCGCACCAGCGCGTCCGCCAGGCCGTGGACGATCATCATGCGCGGCCGCGGGCCCGCGTACCCGGGGTACGAGTTGCGGACGAAGGCGCCCCACCCGGCCGCGCTGTGCGCCAGCTGCGCCTGCGCGCACGTCTGGTTCGGGCTGAACGGCGTCGCCGACGCCGCCCCCGCGAAGCACGCGTGCGCCACCCCCGAGTACGCCGCCCCGGCCGCGAACGCGTCCGGGTAGCTGCCCGCCATCAGGTTGGTCTGCCTCGCGTCGCCGGGTTAGCCGTGCCTCCCGTGTTGGTTGCTTCCCGGGCCCGGTCGTGCGCGTGCCTGGGACGTTGCGCGACGTGGGAAAGGAGGAGACCGGGTAGGCGCGGGAAGGCTCGATAAGTAAGGCACGTACCATCATCGCCCCGGACGAAGACCCCATCACGTACACCTTGCTCTCGTCTCCCGAGTACTTCTCGAGCGTGTAGTTGACCATGCTGATGATGCCTTGCGCATCGCCTCCGGCGCCGTGGGTCAGCGATTCCGGATTCTGCACTGGAGCTCTTGTCAGTGGAGGCTTTCCTGCTTGCGGGCAACTTCTCATCGCTTACTACTGATCTGTTAGCGGATGTTGCGTGAGGTAGAGCAAGGCTCGAGTCACTTACCCATCCCAACAGTTGCTCATGTGAGACGTGCTCGGATAGATCAGAACGAAGCCATTGGAATCGGCATAGGAGGGTAGCCTGGTGCCGGCATACCACTGTCGTCCACTTCCACCACAGGGGTGTAGCTAAAGGAGGTGTTAGTCGAGGTCTGCTATTCATGGTGTCTCAATGTCACGGGGATACTGACCGCGACGATGACAGCCGGGTTAGTGGCCACCTTATCAGGGACGTAGATGTACATCTGAATGTCACTGGGGTTCTCTCCGAAGTCCGTGACCTGTTGAAGCGAAGCGCAAGTCCCGAAGGCCGCGCCGGCGCACATCGCGATGAACGACTGGAGCTTCATTGTCGGATATGGTCACCTATGATGTGCGATCTCAGATACGTGCCTGGTGTAGCGAAAATATGATGCTAAGATCAAACCAGCCCGTGAACAACTTCTATGCTTGCCTTAACATCGTGATGTTTCTACGCCTTTTAACTCTTCCGCGACAGGTGAAGCTAACCGAGGGCCGTGGCCCGAATGCCCCGAGGTTAGAATTTCGGTAAGAAATGGAAGATGTGCAATGTCGCAACCTGTTAGCAACCCCTCGTCATTGAGTCCGGGCATGGTGGCTTCACGGCCGGTGGATGGTACGGCATGAGATGCTGCTTTAGGGCCTTCGGAACCCAGATCTACGGGAGCTTCCCTTTTCGGAACCGCAGTTCATGTACCAGCCGGCCGGTAGCTGCCACACCGAAGCCTTCTCCTACATCAGGCTGAAGGTCAGGATACGTTTCAGTCGTGTAATATATGCCAGTGATCTCATTGGGCAGTCTTCTGTCCCGCACTTGCCCTCGGACAGATCGTTTCTCCGCACGATAACCGAGGTAATAATCGGTCGTGTTACAGTCTGGAGAGTAGACACTTGCATTACGAGTTCCTCGAATATCTCTATTCGACATGCAATCAGAGCGAAAGAGCTGAGCAACGGCAGGCACCTAATGACCCTCCCCTGAGGAGCGCTGGTTATAAAGCGCAAAGAAACCTTGGTCAATTGTCTGGTTAAGCTTATATGCTCATCATGGGAAACTCAACGTTTTAGGGGGTGTTTTGAATCCGTGAACTTCAAACCACCCTGTCACTGTGAGGAAAGCCAAAAGATAGGATATTAAACCACCTCTTTTAGGACTCGAAATACAAGTGAGGCCGGCGACTCCGTTACTCCAATGAGGGGCGGTAAGAACCACCACGTTCTGATACCGTTTGTGCTCTTCAAAACACGACTCTTCCTCTTTCGCCCTGAAGAGACAACACGGGCAGTTCATTGTTGGCGTAATAAAACTCGTCAAGCCATCAGTAATCATTGGTTATACAGCCTATGACTTCCTCATTTCCTTCTTTCCTCTCGAATGTTTACGATAGAAGGTCACGAATGAGTCTTAGTAAATATGCCCACTCGGAGAGGCCAGTTAATTACCATGGCCCTCCTCTTCTCTCATAGCGGCGCCTTGTCGGGACTCAATTCAGTCATTCTGGCAAGCCAATGTTGCTTTTGCAGCTGTTAAGTGCAGGCCAGAGACTTTCAGGAGAAATGCCCGACTGGGTGCCTCGCGGTGACTACCAAAAGTTGCCTCCACTCGCAACTTCAAGAACATTCTGGCAGGATATCTCCGGAGAGGTATGTGTGACTTCAGAGAGTAGGTACGATGACAGGCTGACGGCGCTTATCTCAGCCTCCGTCTGCGGTTGACTAAGTCCATGGGCGCGCATAAGCACGGTCAGCCCAGTGTTGATCGGACACCCCGATTCTAAGGGACAATCTGCAGCGTGCTGACGTGAAATTTGGGTGAGACTCTGCGAAAGCAACATTGCCTTACTATTTTACAAGTCGCAACTGCATTCACGCACGCACTATGGTTGAGCTTCCTCGGGATACTCGTGGCTTCAGGTACGTTCCCAATCGCATAGAAGCTATGTCACTCCGGGCGTGGCACGCCTACCTGGCCTACCATTCTTACTCCTAGCTGGAGACGGTGAACATTGTCTGGCCTACCGTGAAGAATGATTGGAATTCAAGGGGGGAAAGAGCACGCCACAGGGTCAACCGGCCGAGTAACGGAAAATAGTAAACCGAGTCCGTCGTTTACAGGGCGCTCGAGTACCATGGGCGAGCTATTGCAGGTATCACGGGCACCTCTACTCCGTAAGCTTCAGCACGGAAGGCAAAGAAGCGTTCTAGACACGTTCAGGTGTACCGGATGATTGGAAGATCCGGTCGTCCAACCGGCCCAGAACACCGAGGCCGACGCAAGGAATCAAGCTCTTCCGCTGGCGAGGCCGCCTGGCCGCGGGTTCCGCGAGGCGGGCGGGCACGGAATAATCTGGGAAAATTATGATTCTCTTGTTCAACAACCAAATCTTCCGACGCCCATTGCGGATACAGGATGGACAACCACGCCAGGGAATCTGCAGCTTAATGGCAGACCGTACGATGACTGTACCGCAAGAAGCGAGGACCCAGACTCTCCGCGCAGGTACCCCAACGTTGAAGTTTTTCCCACGTCGTAGTTTGCCAGCCTGATTCGTCGAAGTGCGGTTGACGATGCGAGGCTGGTCACAAAAGACCTCCACACGGCAGGAAGCGTGCATAGATGGTTTGGAATCCAGGGAGTCGCACGTGGACGGTAGACTAGTCAGCACGAACTACGAGATAGACCAGCCAAAGAGAGCCGAACCGAGAATGGGCTCTCTCTGTGTCTGCGGCGGCGGCATGCGTGGATCGTTACAACGCGACTGCAGCGAAATCTACGGGATCTAAGATCTCTCCCCAGAAGCCACGTACCATGGTCAAGTTCGAAGGCTAAAAACTGGCCGTCTGAAGCTGCCCATCTCGGTTCATCTTGCTTCTTTTCCCAGCCAACATCCCGCCAGCCAGCCAGCCAGCCATCCATCCATCCATCCATCCATCCATCCCACGCCCTTCTTCCCCTCACGAAACCAAACCAGGCAGGTAAGCAAACCGTTGGGCCGCCGACAGTGGTTCTCTATATGCAGAGGCGGCTTGGGAAGGAAAACTTGGACACGCGAAAGCCGGAGTACGACGGCCAGTGGATGGGATTGGGCGGGAGCGATCTGACAGATACAGATAGGCAGCGGCAAGGATTGCGGTTCGGCGGCCATAGCTTCCCATTTTCGTCTTGCTGCTGCTACCCTCCTTTGGTAGCCCCCTCTCTGTCCGTCTTCCGCCCAGAGTCGCGGGCAACAGGCCGTCCCGGAGTGCGACTGTCACTGGTGCCGAGCCCCGTGCTGCATTACTTGTACATATGCAACCAACACCAGAGCTCGGTCACAGTTAGAGCGTTGGGAGTACTGTAGGCGGTGGACAGCGGCGTCGTTGGACTGGCGGCAGACGATGGCTGCTGGATGGTACGGTCTGTGGGTAAAACTTGGTCTCTGACGAGGATAGACCTGGCAACCTGGCATTCCCTCCCAGAGTGGCAGAACTGGTTGGCGAGACGAGGCGAGGCTGTGTCGGTGTCGGCTTACCAGGAAGAGGTTCCAGAGGTGGCGAAGTTGCACTGCGGCCAGGAATGTATCGATCAACCCGCTGGGCTCTGGACGTGCTGTCCAAGGTCTGCTGCTCTCACGGGGGAGATTGGAAGTGAGAACGATGGCCTGATTATGATGGAATGGGCGAGATGGGAGGGAAGATGCGAGATGACATCGAGGCACTTGTTCACGATGTCACTAGGGCAAATTGGATGGCAGGCCAAGGTGGGTTCTATCCATGAGAGTGACGAGGGATCTGTCCTGGTGTCACTAGGTGGCGACTCAATATTGGCCTAGCAAACGGAGATGAAGGCGTTAGCTGGATCAATAGAACATTCTGAGAACCGTTGAAACGGCTTCACGGTCCACCGACGGTGAGGCGCCCGCGACGGCGGTTTTGGGGAGGAGAAACCGAAACAGAGGAAGAGAGTGCCAAAGGAAGGCAAAGGCAAGGCGAGTCGAGACAAGAGTGCCGAGAGTGCGTACGGCGGTCCCCGTCTCTTGCCAGTGTTGCCAGTGTTGCCGGTGTTGCCAGTCTTTGCCCCGACGAATCGTTCCTTGGTTCCGAGTCCATCAACCCAGGAAACAATGCTGGCTCACACGAAGAACCGAGGTGTACGATTGGTAGCACAACTGGTTTTTCTCTGGCTGGCCCCCCTGCGCGATGCAACGCCAGAGTTGTACGGGTCGCGGAAGTTGGACCCTGGGCGATGTGCGGTTGCGGTGCCCAGCCTGCCAGCCCGCCAGCCTGCCAGCCTGCTGCTCCCCCCTTGTTTTGCCCACCTTCCGCGCACCCTGGCGCCCTGTCGGTTTTGAGGGGTATAGGCCATCGGTGCTATAGGCTCGGGGTCGAAGGTCGAGGTGGCATCGGGGGCCACAGGCAGGTAGGTACCTAGGTAGGTACCTACCGCAGTTAAAATTAGAAAGGGTAAAGCGCCGTCGATTGATCTGCTTTGCAGCCTCCCTGGGGGATTTCCCACTCGGGCGTCCTGCCGTCGAAGGGGAAATGAGATCCGAGGGTGGGGAGGGCAGCGCGACTCTTGATACGCAAAAATGCTCCGATTTGGGGCCTCATGCAACTTTGACAGCTCGACAGCACGATCGAAGTGAGGGGCGGGCACGGGCAGGGCGGCGGGCGGCGGGCGGCGGGCGGCGGGCAGTCAACGAGGTCGCAAGAAAGACTGATGACGGGATACTCGTACTCATACTCACTCCCTGTGATTCGCCTGCTCCCAGCCAAGCCAGCCAGCCCGCCAGCCAGCCAGCCCACTTGGAGGTTGTTGACAGACGCATGCGCCATGTGGTAGGTATAGGTAGTAGGTATACACCACGACTTCGATGGTGTATAGACTGGAGACTGACGACGACGGCGACGATCCGTAGGAACACACACGGCCACTTCAATTGAACGGTACGGCCTTCACCGACCGGGTTCCAGAAGGGGTCATCGTGAGGCAAGACCAGAAACGCCAGGAGTTGGTCGAACCAAGTCGAGCCTACCCTAAGTACGGTACCTACCCGCCACTAGTAAGTAAGTACAGTAGGAGCTGCCCGTACGTGGCGAAGTCGTCCATTCTGGCAATCTGGTACTGTACATACTGGTACTCTGTCTCTCTTTCATCCATCCATCCATCCATCCAGTTGTGCACACATAATTAACCCGTCCGATATGAAGTAGGAAGGCTGGGTCGGTAATGAAGCGAGATGCCCTCAAATCGCGCCTTACCAGGTCACCTCTGCTTGCCAAGGCTGGAAGCAATTTGCGTCTGCTGCGCTGGGTATGATCGCGACGATGGGAGGGGGGAAGGAGATTCTGGAAGCAGTGCGACCGTCGACGACAGTGGTCACGGCCCACGGCCCACGGATGACGGGTGGAGGGTGACGGGCGACGGGCGAGCTGGCGCACCTCTTCTTCCGTACTCCGTGCGATGCGATGGGGAGACGGTCTCGCACAGACCTTGAACACGCTCTGGCCGGTTGTTTGGTTCTTCAATTTCCAGGACCCCCAGGTGACTCGAATCTGGGCAGGGCTCATCACTCCGCCCAGTGTCCCCCAGGGCAAGGCACCCGCCAGAATCTCGGAAAATTCTCTCGGAGGGCAGGACCGAGGAAATGATCTTCGCAGGCCACCCGGCCTGTCAAAGATGGAGACAGCAGCAAGGACAGGCCAGCCAGCCAGCCAAGAGGCAAGGAGGGTCGAGAAAGCGGACCCGTGGCCAGGGATCCGAGCATGGTCCCCCGACCCCATATTTCAACGTAACCCGAATGGCTTCCGAGAAACTCGAGCTCGCGAGATAAGAGGCGGTGGACTTGCAAAGTACCTACTCAAGTACTGAGTAAGTAGTAAAGTACATCGCCGTGTGCGGATCAGGCCCAGGGCCGCGGGGCCGCATCCCGAGGAAACTCTGAGCTCCTTCCGGCCAAGGCCAATAATCATGGGCATACGAAGGGAACCACGAAGTCGCCGTTTTGGAACACTAAAAGCCCTCCTCTTCTGAGGGAAAGCGTCTGATCTGTAGCGGTGTGACATGTTGGGTGCCTCGAACCGATTCGCGTGCCATCTCCAAGGCGTGCATATCGAACTCGAAGCACGAACATTGATGTAGTGGTGGATTGTGGTGGGGCACGAGCAGTCCTTCTGTCTGTCCAGCGGAAGAGGGGCCAAGGGGACGTCGTAAACCTACCTCACAGCTAAGGTTTCTTGCCATTGGTAGCGACATCTGAAGTCGTCCAACACCTACCGAGACGCGAACACACGTGCAGTGACAGTCCAGCGGCTATTCCTGTACTCGTTGACATACTTCCTGCACATGTGGTTGACATCGAGCGGTTGAGCCCGATCGATGAACCTTAGGAGCTCGAGCCAAGGGTATATCTTGCGGTATCCAAAGGAATACTCGATCCCCGATGCCTTGGATAAGAGAACCGTGGAATTGGCGTAGGAGAATAATAAGCAGTGGCTGCATCAAGGACCACAGTCTGGCGAGAAAGGCGCTGCGAAAACCTGCATAACTTCGTCATCCGTGAGACACCAGCCCACGGCCTCCCCAGTGACGTGTCAAGGAAAACGCAGTAGCGCAAGATGCTACCAAAGAATGTGATAGCTTACTCTTCTCCCACGCATACTTGCACTCGACACCACACGAAGCCGCTAACGCTGAAAATCGCAACGGCAACCCATCCGCCGTATGGGTCGACTGCCAAAGCCTTCACTTACACATGAACCAGGAGAGAGCAGATCAGTAAGTCCACCAGTAGCGAGTGGCGGGTCTATGATCGCGGTGCTGCATGTGATGTTCGCCAGATGGGTACCGGGCAGCAGGAAGAACCAAGACGGTCGTCCGGCATGATCGTGTGTGTATGTATGTATGTATGTAGGTATGTACTCCGTACTGATGGCAGCATGTCCGGGTAGTTCCTGGGCCAGCGCCTCGTGGATGATGTATGCGGTACCGTACCCCCATGGTTGGTACCTGAGAGCCCAGCGACCTGCTTCTCTCAGTGGCAGACCACACCTACCCTTATCCACAACTACCAACGCCAGCAACGGAAAGAACACAGTACACGACCCTCGTCCACAATTCCTGCAGTGCGGCCTGACGGGGATCAACACGCGTGAACAGATGGTCTGAGCCCCTGGTTCTGATGGCCAAGTGCCGCAGCAACTTCCCTATCAAACATAGCACCCTGATGGGTTCATATATCTACCACAAGTGGTGTTTCACACCCCGTTGGCCGTGTGTTCCTTTGGATCCTGGCTCCCTGGAATGGGAGTTGAAACTCTTCTCAGGGGCATCGTGCGTGACCCCAGCCGCGGCGGCGTGCTGGACAGCGAGTCGGGGGGGAGCCTTACCCGCGGAGTCAGTACGGAGGAAGGGAAGGCTGCGGGTGCGGACCTGGGTCACTGGATTGCCCCAGGGGGTATGAGAAGCCTTTACAAAGCCACATAAGCCGAAACTGTACATGGTCAGCCAGCGGGACCGTAGGGTCCTTGCCGAGCACGCCAGTAGTTCAGATATGCGGGGGATGAACCCGAGGATGTCTTGCTCACCCTGATTCATATGGTGCATCGTAAGATATGCCAGACCTTCCCCTGCCGCATAAAATATAGAATATGAGCGTCCAGTCCCGCAATTCCGTGTACGTGAGAACATCACTGTTAGCCTGGGCGACCTTCGGCTCAGGTCTATGCCACTCTTCCTTCCTCACCTCGATCACACTCGGAACACCAGGGGTCGACCAAAAATGGCATTCCGGTGTAGATAGTACTGGATAGGATAGACTATTGGTGGTATGTGGTGCAATAACCAGTCAAGTGTTTTCCAGGTTAGCTCCGAAAGGGGGGGGCACCGGCAGCTCTGGGGAATTCAGCATGTACTGTGCCTGCTCACAGTACGAACCAGAACTCATCACGGTCAGTCTCCAGCAAAGAGTCAGGGGTTCGAGAGAACACAACATCGTATTGCAAGTTCATGTGACCGGTATTATTTGCAGTGATGCTGGCTCCTATGGGCATGTTCCTCTTTCGTGGAAGACTTGGTTCAGCAGCAACGCCCCAAAGAGGTGAGAATCCCGGACGCATAATGTCTTCGAAAAAAGCATACAGCCGCAGTTGGGTATCTAGTGCAAGAATCAAGTACTTTTCCACCTCTCTCTGCCTGATGCAAAAGGAAAACAATCTCCAGATACCGATAAGCGAGTCCGCGCCGCCAATCAGAGTTGCCTTAATTGAAATGTCCGGTGATCTAGGGTTCCTTCCCATAACGCCGGATACCTATGAATGCTATGCTATGTCCTTACAATGCAGTTGATACAGAGAGAAAAATATGGTTGCTATTACTTCGGCGTGCCGCTAGAAGCTCCACAGGGTGTCCGTATACAGCGTACATCATCGAAGGGTGGAGTGGAGCTTGGGATGTTGGTTCCAAGTGGTGGAAGTCCGTCAAGCGCTTTGGTCTGACTTCGGAACGAGATGGTTGAAGACGTCGCTGTAGGGCCCATTCAGACCTTCCGGTGGTAGGTTACCCGTCAGAGGTGTGTGCATCCCGTGCTCGTGCAATGTACTGTGGTCGTATGCGCTTTGATAGGGGGTTGTGTTGGAGTATGACGCCTGACGAGGCTGCGGCGTACCGCACGGTGCCGGTGCGGTCGTGTACATGCTGCTCCCCACAGGGGAAGCGGTCCCCGTGGAGCCCGCACCGTTAACCTGATGATGGGATCGGGGCGAGACGTTTTGGAGCGTCGGAGTGCCCATGCTGGTCTGGGAGTGCGAACTCATCGGGGCAAGACTCAAGGTCGACCCCGACGGGTTGTTCGAGCTTCCCCCAAATATGTACGGCAGAGGCGATGAGCTGTGCGCAGTCGAGCTGCCGAATTGAATCGGGGAGTGATGCATAGGGGAGTGGCTGATGGGCGACTGTCGCTCTGCTGCTGGGGATGCGAAGGCCGAGGAACCTTGGTGGATGGAGGAGAAGTGGGTATCAATACGGCCGGTCGGCGGTGGCATCAAAGGGCCTCCCATAGATGTCGAAGTCGTTGGCCCTGCCGTGATAGCAGAACCGGAATATGGCTGCGAGGACGGATAAGAGCCCCAGGACCGCATCTCTACACTCGCTTCCGACGTTGCGGGTGTTCCGGTCAGGGATGCCGAGGTCGTCCGGTGTCTCTTGTTGGGCTCATCCCCGAAAGATTCCTGCTCGTAGAACCGGTCGTCCATGTGCTGCGACATGTGGCCGTTCTGCGAGCCCCCGTGGTGGCTGGACATGATGCCTTGCTGCGTCCCGAGGTTCGTGTGTTGCGCGGCAATGCTGCTTGGTTGCGACTCTTGTCTGGGCAGTTGGCCCTGCCGCCTGTCCATCCGTTCCGCCGTCCGAATGTTCCGCTTCCGATTGGCAAGCTGCCTCGAATCTTTTCGTAATCGAAGCCGGACACCTTGGTCGCTGAAAGAACGCGTGAGGAAAGTGGATTCCGCCATGCCTGGGAAGGATTTCCCGGCATGAACTCGGAAATCCTCGCTTCGCACCGAAGTGATCGTGACCAGCGAATCAGCCTCGGAATCCCCACCAAATTCCATCTGGAGTAGATCGAAACGAATGGCAAACACCCCTTCGCTTCGGATGGTCAAGTCGCCGAATATGAAGAAAGCCCCCTCTTGGTTACTGGGATCTTTCAGTCTGTGTAGCGACGACACCATAGTCCCTGACATCATGTTCGCAGGTGGTCGCGCGTTGGCGCCATGGGTGTGATCCTGTCCGTATTCGAGGTATGCAACCGCGATCAGGTACGGGCCTGATACTCGTTAGCTGGACGTTCACCTGCAGTGGCGCGAGCCAACTTACTTTGGCGGTATACACCATCAGGGTCCTCATCCGGGGGAAGAGTCAGTCGAAGGATCGGAGGCGGATCTACCGGCTTGCGATCTTATAAATATGTCAGGACACGTCTCTTCCTAGAACTGGAAGATGTATACATACCTTTGTCTTTCCCGTTGGCAGCTTTTGCCAACTGTGGTTGTTGGATAACTGTTAGGTGATACGAGTCAAGGCTATGGCCAAGTCAGCACTTCAAGACCCAACGGAGACCCCAGCTACGCATCCAAACAAACATACCGCTGGCCAGATGGACCGTTCGACTGAGCTTTCGGCTGGCTTGGTGTTTGCGCCTGGACCTGATGCCCCTGGAGACTCATCATTGCTGGTCCCATTGCTGGCATATAACTGGGCGTATGCCCCCAGTGGCTATGATGATACGCCATAATTTTTTTAAGTTGCAAGCGGATGCGCCAGCAAGATAGGTCGAAGGATCAACGAGTGTGGATCTCGGTGGATGGACTAGCGGATGTATCTCTCTCGAAAGAGGTATCAGTCTCAGCGTGGGCCGTGGCTACTTCCCGCTGGTTTCGTCTGGGTTCGGGTTAGGGAGGATTTCTTCCACGCTCCAAGTTCGCCTGGTTGAACGGACGAAACCATACAGTCTTCTGATCAACGGAGGCGTACGAGAGTCCAAACGAGTGGTACTAGGGTCGGTTTGCGACAGCTTGGGTGACCGGTTTGCGCGCTTGGCTGGAGCAGATCGATGGTGGAAAAGAGAGAAACCCGATGCCAGTCTTCAGTGATAGCGCGAGACCAAGATGCTACTGTTGAGTGTCCAAGATAGCGCGGCTAGCTGGCAACCGTTCGAGTGTAGCTCCGCGATGAAGGCTCGGCGGCGATGGAATCCCTTTGGTGTTCTGGGGATGCGGCGCGGACGTCTGTACGGGTCTAGCGAGTGGAGGAAGGGATGAGCTCGGCAGTATGTGTACAGGAAGCCGAGCAGTGTAGGGACTCTGGTGATGCTCGGTCCAGTAGAAGGCGAAGGATACGATGTTTTATGTCGAGTAATCCGGTAGGTGGACGCGTAGCCGCTCACGAAGCCCGCCGTATGATTCGATGCCAAGGCAGGGTATGACAGTGTGGCCTCGTCCCCGCAAAGTTGGATTTATGTCAAGATGCTGAACCGGTAGTCGAAGGAACAGTGTTGCGCTTCGTCGATGGACGAGTTTTGTATGAATCTGACCTGGAGTGGTCGCGTATTTGGAGGAATCGGTGGTGAAGGGTGTGGAGAAGGCATTCTATATCACAGTACCAGGCATCCATAAGGTAAGCAATAATGTCTGCATCCATCAGTCCAAAGTCGCACGGTACACCGTACTCGAGGAGTTGAGCGAACGATAGTGGTATGACCCAGCCAATAGTTGTAGTACATAGTTCAAAGAACACATATCGAGCACAGAGGATTGTGATTGCACAGGGGATGGCGATGATGGGACGGGGTTATGTCAGGATCTACCGACAGGCCTGTTGATAGACAGGGACTTGGGGGTCGGTTTTGGCAGTCCAGGGCGTTTGGTACAGCGTGGGACAACAAAACAGGGCCTAACGAAGGTACAGGGTGCAGGTGATTCAGTCGTAACGGTGACTTTCGAGCCGTACGTCGGCTGTAGGTCGCTGCCATCAAGCGGTCATGTCATCAAGAGACAGGGTATGCGGTTGTAGACGTACATGTAACAACAGGGGTCAGTGCTAAGGAAATAGTCGCCGGCAGGGTAGGCTACCCCCAGCGGGCATGGGGTGGCCTCAAGCTTTCGAATATGTCAGGCGGCCTGGGAGGGAGGAGCAGGTACAAAGTAGTGTACCTACAGAGTGGGCTGCCTTTACACCTGTCTGTGCGATATAGCGGAGGTCGAGGGATTCATGCTCGGGCTCGCTGACGTTCCCGCAACCCACTCACCCACTCTCGCCGAGATACCTTGGAAGCTTTAGCGGCTCTCATGTTCCCTGCCCAACGCTACGTTCCTGAGATTTTTCCGTCTGGAGTCCTTGCCAGTGCCCGGCCGGTAGGTGGGTATTGCAAGGAAAGGGACTGTGCCTGGGCTCTCTGCCTGCTTGCATCGAGGTAGGTTCCGAGACCATCAGCAGACCTTAATCGTACAGCATCCTAACGCCTGGCCGGGGGTGTTTCGATCTCGGACCTGGAGAGTCCCTTGTTTATCGGGCTGGCGATCCTGGCCTTGTAACGACGAGCGTAATACTGGCGAGATACTCGAATCCTGGCCTTCTCGACGGAGAAGCTGTCCAAAGAAGGTGTAAACAGAAGAACCAGACATTACCACCGTCATAAGCGAAATGGACAAATCAAGGCCAGGCTCCACTTCCTTGTATCCCGATGTACAGATCCCGAGTACGGCAGTCGACTTGGGATACCGTTTTCACGGGACAATGGCCTCCCATGAGCCAACGTTACCCAGCAATAAGGAGTCACAATACGGGTACGGGGCCGGACAGAGCCAACAGTGAGCCCGTACTGTAGCATGTCGTTCGGGCAGCGAGGTAGGTAGCGTGCGGCCGGCAGACGAGGTGCGATGGAGGAAAAAGGTATAAGGTAGCCAGCGGTATTGGTACCCCGGTAAGCCTGGAAACCGTTGCCGAGAGCGACAGGGGTGCCGGGGTCTTGTTACCGGCTCAGCAGTATTTCCCAATGGGAGATTGCCTGGTGGCAATGGATATCTGGGACCGACGGCCAGCCACAGCTGCCGCTCGCCGGAGGATAACCTCGGCAGCATACATAGATCTGGCGTCGGGAGACGGTAGATGCGCGTGCCAACGGTATGCTGTTCAAGATCGGACGAGACATCCGACCAGGACTTCGCCAGTGCGTGTTTCAGAAGCTTCCAAAACCCATGTCGAAGAATGCGGCATACATGTTTCTGCCGCGCTGCGAAGGTGAGGAGACGAAAGCTCGGACACATGCATGAATAAGGCCAGCTCTCGGAGACGACCGTGTCTGTGTATTATTATCATCATAGTGCAATGCGTCGGGCGCTTTGACAGATGCATCGCTGCGCAGTAGATCCCCTAGGGCCTAGGGCAAGGTGAACATGGAGCATGGTCAAGGATTCGAGCTCCAAGGAGCCTTGACATGGGGAGATGCAGGGTGGTTGGAGGGCCAAGAGGGCAAGGTAGGACCCCCGGGGCGTTGTCGAAGATTGACAGGCCAGGGCATCGCCGCACATACGATGCAAGAGCCGGGCTGTCCGCTGGAGATTTGCGAATGACTTGAACGACAAGTGGGCCTATTCACGGTGCTGTTCTCCGTGATATCTTCCATTGCCGACGCGAGTGGAATACCTCAAGTAGCCTTGGGCTCCCGAGCGACCAACAGGACACGCCGGTGCTTCAAGCTACCGGTGAATGCGGTGAACACCTGACCGAAAAGCGGACAGCCAGCGAAGTATCAGACACCGCTACTGAAGAGCTCACAAGTGCGCCCGGAAGAGGGCGGTGATCCGAGAAAAGAGTGGCCCCGAGTAGAGAGTATGCAGGTTTAGTAAGGCCGTCCGGCCCAAGAGAAGACATCGTGGCCAGCTCCAATTCGAGAGTGAAAGTGAAATGCAGTCGTTTATCTAAAGTCCACGTGGTGTGATCGATCTGTGTTCGTCATCTCGCCACGAAAGCGGTAGAGTTCGGTTCGAACGCCGGCATTGCTCGCCGCCAGCCAGATAGATGCTTTAGACGGTAGTGATGCAGTCTTCCGCTCGATTGCATAGTTCGGACGGCGGGTGAACCCAGGGCTAGAGGATGCGCAAGGCACCGGGAGAAAGAAGGACACATGCACGAAAAGCGTGGCCACTTGCGTTTCTTCCTTGGGCCAACCGAGATGCGCACACAGCATCAGCAGAACGCGGTACGGCAGAGTTGTGGTCGACCTCGACGGGACCCAAGCAGTGGCCGACCCTGGTAAAGCACCCGTCTTCCTCAAAGTCGTCGATCACGGTCGTGGAACAGATCTTTCCGAGTTTTCCAGGGTCGACTTCAGACGAACAAGATCCAAGGCATGAACGAGACACAGCCAGCAGCCAACTAGCTCCCCGTCAACCCGTCTCCCATCGGCGGCGGCGGCGGCGGCGGCAAGGAGCGCGGATGGTGTACGGCAGCGATACTGACGGGCCGTTCGTGGCCTGTGTGTTCAGTGTGCTTCAGTGTGCTTCACAGCCTTTGGGGGCCTCTTGTTGGGCCTTTGCCCGCCTGTTGCCTGGCTTGGCTGGCAGCTGGCTCGCCCGCTGCCCGTAGGGTCTCAGTCATGCCTCCTACCTACTACCTACTATGTAAGCAGATTAGCAGATTTGCAGATTTTGTCGCCGTGGGACCAAAGAGACTCGGACCCCCCCCTGGACGATCGACTGGCCGGGCTTTGGTCTGGCGTTCGCGATGCAGATACATTCAGGCCTGCATATGCACCGACCAGGGCAGCTCGGAAGACTTTCCTGCCAGTGGGGTGCATTCCGAGAAGCGGTTATGTGAGTGGGCAGTCGAGGGCGGCCGGCAGGATATGATGATGGGGTTGCAGCCAAGCTAAGTCAGAGTGGGAGCCATCCCGGATGTACCAGAACACGCAGTCTGAGGCGGTAATGTGAGTGACGGGAGCTTCTCCATTCTCCAAAAAAGCACAGCTGGTAGTCCGTAGTCCTCCGCCCGGCCTGCGCCACCGCGCGCACAAGCAGCGAGCAAAGGAAGCCGGAATTTGGTGTCGAGTGATGAAGGATAGCGATCCGCAGTGATCAGTCAGGCCAGCTCAGGTTGGAGATGCGACGGTGGAGTTTCTGGAACAGGCCGAGGCTGGCGATAAAAATAGGGAAACCCGAGAGCAGTACGAGACCACTACGAGTACGGGGCGGGGACGGCAGTACGAGCACAGCCTCCCCGCTCCCCGCCGTTGAAGCGTTGAAGCCCTGAAGCCCTGAAGCTCTAAAGGCCTGGTGCTTGCAAGGTGCAGGTCCATACGCAGTAGAAGCCGTTATGTGTGGCGCAGCGGCCCGTTGACAAGGTTTGTAAGCCACCCGGATGATTAAGTCAGTCGAGTAACCGAGTTGAGGTCCACGGGTCTCGTTCATCCCGTCTTCCAGGCAGCTAGGTAGCTACACCTTACCGTGGTAAAGTTTGCACAGTGCAAACTCATCTGCGATACGCGAGGAAGATTGGACGTTCGCCTAGGCTTGCGACGTTCCTTCAGGCACCTAGGACCACTACTTGCGCCGTGAGAGTGCTCTTGCGCCTTGCCGTATTAGGCCTCGGTCTGGGAGTATTGCTGGCAGCAATACAGTTCGTTAGTACTGTACATTATCGACCACTGCCGCAGCTCCAGCTCCCCAGCCCTCCGTCACTAGGTTAGGTACTGTAGCTCATCGCTAAGTTGTCCGTTCGTTCATTCACCACTCATTCACTCGTTCACTCACTCATCATGCATCACTTCCATGCCATCCAATCTGGAGATGTCGTCTCGGTAGGTTGCACATCGCCACAGAACGCCTCCCAACCAACCAACCAACCAACCAACCACTCGATAAAATCTCCGAACATCAAAGCCTCCTGGCTTCTGTGAGGACCCCTTTTCGTCCGACCCTCCACTGGCTACCTATCTACCTACTGTAAGCTACTTAGTACCTACCTAGGTAGTATCTTTACCACACCGCTGCTACCCAGAGCGTCCTGTCACGTCCCCAAACCTGCATCGGAAGCATCTTGGCGATCGCATCTGCAGCCAGGCCGGCTACGTCGCACTCCCTTGATTCCCTGCTTTTCCGGCCACTGGCATGAGAAACGTGACAGATCTGGGGGAGGGGTGCGATCTGGGCGCCTGGCGAGGTCTGGCCAACGACTGGTCAACGACCGCTGGTGATGTGACGACGAGGAGAGGAGAAGCGAGGATGGGAGGCGAGAGACACGACCGCATTGCTTACACCAGCGCGCCAAACCCGGCGTCACGCAGCCGAACCGTTTGCGGGCATCTGGCACCTCATCCCGCGCGTCCCGCTCGTGCCGTAGATGCATTGCCCGGAACCGAGGCCAAGCCGCCTTGATCTCCAAGCTCTTATCATGCGTCGGCCGGTGCTGGATGGGCTCCGTGACCAGGCCAACACGCATGAGACCGTACGCTTTGTCCGCGAGAGACTGTGAGCATGCGCCGGTAACTTCATCGGCGGCGCTGCCCAGCTCCGGGTTGGGGGCGTAGCGCGATCGCGGAACAAACCAAGGGTTCGCCGCCATCGACGCATCAGGGAAGACAGACTGTCGATATCGAGCGCACACCCGCCCTTTGGCAGACCACGGTGGACCTTTATGCATCAATGTATTGCTTTCGTCACAGACGCGATGCAACTACATCGAGCCACAGTAACCACCGTCAAGGCATCAAATCAGGACTGACCGACTATCAGGATGAACCGCCGTCTGGTGCTGGCCACGTGCAGCAGACAGCTCGTACGATGCTGATCTTGTCTGCTGGCGATGCGGGCAGTAGGACACGCCGACGGAGGGCACACGTTTTTGCCTCGTGTCGGCATTGCGGGTGTCACTTGTGCGGAGCTTGTTCGCGTGCTTCCTGATCTGGCCCAGCAGCGATGTTCAAGAGCCAGAAGCTAGGTAGCTGCAAGATGCCCATTCTGTACTACCGGCGGCCAATGCTACCCGATCAGATGCGATGCGATGCGTGCCGACGGGGATGCGAAGGCTAAGGTACAGATGCAACGCACAGGCCGGCTAAGTAGGTACTCTCGACAGGGCGTCTCGCGGATCGTCTTTTTCCCCTTCTGGCATGCGAAAGCAAGACTGGACTTGGATGCAAGCGAGATCACGCATAACAACCTCACGGATGGGCAGTAGCGACACGGCAGGTCTCGCAAACCATGAGCAGGCGGGGGTCGTAATGGAATCCTTTTCACCTTGCACAGTGTCGTTGCGACCGCCCAAGCCACCCCAGCGCAGCGCAGCACTGATTTCGGAGGCAAAAGAAACCAGATAGGGCTGATGAGATTGAGGACACATATTCCCCGATACCCGAGCTGCTGACTGGGGACCTCCCTACTTGAAACAAGGATCTCTTAAGGCATGAAGACAACCGTCTGATGTCTTGTAATAACCCGCAATATGGCTATAGCACACCTTATAGCGCCAGGGGTTATCTCCGCGTCACCTGTCATCGTCTCAGCCGTTGAAACGGCCGTGTTCTCGTTCCCTACCGTAGCCGGCGTCACCGCCAATACCAACGAGTCCACGAGAGAGAAGAATCACGAACTCGGCCGGCAGCCTTCGTCTCGCCGGCTTTGACGACAGGAATAGCAGCGCAATGCAGGGTCGATCCTCTTGCTGCAGCGACGTTAATGCTAACTAGCTAACACGGGACGAGCTTAGCGGAGACTGCGGTGTCCTCGCCAAACTGTCTTGACCTTGACTGGGTAGGTAAGTACTGATGAGTACTGTTGCTGATGTTCACCGCGCGCGGGCGATACGACGTTATCGAACGCTTGTTAGCGATGATGGCCTTGCGGAGATCCACATTGGCAGAGCGGATGCCAATATTCTCTACAGCCGAACGCTACACCCTACGACATAGGGATATGTACCCCACGTCCGTGCTGGGTTACTCTCGAGGTATCAAGCTTCCGCTGTGGGCTGGCTGTTGCTTCGAAATCTGGAGATTATTCTTCGGCGAAGGTTCTTCAAGGTCAACTTGTTTCCAAATCGAACTACCTATCGCTTTGGGCACACGAATATTCCGAGCCCTACCAGGGGGGGCCCCCTGCCCCTGCTGGTTCTCAAGAGGGAAGAGCCTTACCTTGCCTTGCCTTGCCTTACCCTGTCCTGCCTGCGACAACACCATCATCGTTCTCAGGCTATCAGGGACCCCGGGCGCCGTTGTCCTCCGGGGGCCCGACTCCGCACTTTTGCCTGGCTTCCCCATCAATGCTGCTACCAGCTGACACCGTAAGGTGCCTGCTTGCCGCCCACGATGCTTCCAAAACCTGTATGACCTCGGCCGCCTCTCACCAGGGACAGCCACCGCCGAGGCCAGCGCGACTGAAGCGAGATGAACATCGACCGGTCTACAGTTTGAGACCGGAGCTCGGCCATAGCGTGTGGCTATATGGACACCGCCTCGCCCCACGAGCTTGCCGTCCTATACTATACGTCCACAGATCATAACTAGCACGTGAACAAAAAAGAGATTATCGAGAAAGACAGCCTTGACAACCCTCACCTCATCTGACGTCGAAAAAGGCATTGGAGACCCCCTTCCAAGACTCACTACTGCTTGGCCCTAGGACCATCGGGCCGCTCCTTCGTCGGCCCCCGGTCACCTACTGTCCAGCTTCGGCTGTTCGGTCAGATCCTCTCATCTCGACCTGCCGTATGTGTCATTCAATTTCCTCTTCATCTAAGCGTTCTGCGTGCTCTGCCCCGAGTCGCAATGTCATTTGTTCCGTCGCATGATCAGACCTATTCGGCGGAGGCATGGTCCAGCTCGAGGAACAACTCTGGCTTCGAAGGTTTTTTTTTTTTTTTTTTCTCCGCGCTGCGTTTCGGCCGAGCCCCACCATCTTTTCGACTCAACCTCCAGACAGTTGCAGCGAGTCGAAAACCGTACGACTACTACATGCTCCTCGACACTGGTGCCTCCTGCCATCTCGTCACCTACCGCCCGGTGGAGCACGGCACCTAACTCATCCCCTGCAGCAAACGGGTAGAGGTAGTCTCGAGATCTTGGGACTGACGGTGATTTATCAGGTGGTGGCCAATATCACACACCCCCCTGTGACCGGGATGTTCACGTCAGCCCGTCTATTCCATGCACCGTGGGTGTCATCGACTTTCCTAATCGTGTACCTCTACCTACCTTCGACAATCCCGCTCGTCGGTTCCCAAGTTTGCCATCCTGCCTCGCAACCAATCTTTGCCTGTTGCCGGTCTCCCCATTCAGTTCATGCCGTCCCGTCGACTTGGCCACCAGTGATTCGACCAGTCTACAGCATCGCCCGGGAAATGTGTGCAACGCAAATCATGGCCACCACTGTGGCCGACGACGTAGTAATAATAGAATTCTTGAATCTGTGGTCCATCAGGATGGAGCCTGGTTCATCCAATGTCGGCGGCCCAGACTCCAGCTAGTTTACGCAGTCAAGGCCAACGGGACGGTCCCGAACGGGCGGTTGTTGGGTGTACATGCCGTGCGTACTTTGACTTTTGGCTGCGCATAACACCGTAGGCGCTTTCATCCTCCCGGTCCAGGTTCTTCCCGCTTCAAAGATGAGACGAAGGTGGTCCTGCTGTGCAGCTGCCCGGGCAGACGAGCCTTGAGGCTGAAGCCTACTGGTGTAGAAGAGAGAAGGAAGCGCTACGAGTACCCTGGGTATCGCACGATGGTGAGGTCCCTGGAATCTGGCCTTCGCGGACGCTTCACGGTTCTGGGACACCCGCCTCTCCCGATCAATCACATCCGTTCAGAAGGAGACGCAATACGATGGAACCGCCTTGTAAAAGCAGAAGTAATGCACCGAGTTCTTCGTAGTGTGGCACGATGTTTCTCGAGGAACCGCACCTAGTGGCCCCTTCATTCAACGTCTCACAGTGGCATGTATTACATGACGCCAGCCAACCTCTTCACATACGCCAAGGTTCATTTCAGACCACCAGGAGTTGGGTTCAAGAGCTTAGAATAACAGAATAAGAGCAAGTATAAGTACATCAACACCATAGAAGTCGGGCAGGGCAGGGCAAAATCAAGACATTAAGAGTGTTGGGACGTTGCGTCGCAAGTCGCTCTTGACACCACCATACTAACAGTCCAGCCTGATAGACATTGTCACCCACACATACGTCAGCATTTGAATCTACGAGGCCAAGGGTCGGTGAGAACTACCTGTTCCCCCCAGGAGTTATTCAGATTTGGAACAGCTGACGAGAGAAGGAGCTAACGCGCACTGCAGACGGTACCTACCTACTTGATGACTGTTGAGCTGGTGACCTCACGCCCCCAAACTGCAATATCGCGGCGCCCGTGATGGCGGAAGACGGCACTAGAATAAGTGCCGAGATGTCGTGGACGCAAGCGCAGCGGCTGAGGCACAGCTTGACTGACTGTGTTGCGACGACCACCAACAACGGCCTTAGCTCTCTCATGACAGCCAACGGAGGAGAGACCTCGAAGCAAGTCAACGTGCCACTGTAACGGGCGGGACTCTTCTTTGAGTTCCAGGGTTGGGTACGTTGGAAGGCGAAGAGGTGAGCTAACGCCAACTCTGATGTAGCACAGTGGTTCCCATTGCAGCTATGATGATAGCATATTTTCATGTAGTCGCAACCTTTTCGTCCGCCACTGTAGGCGGTAAGAACCCTTTTTCATCTCATGAGGATTCTGTGATGGTCGAAAGCAAGCACTTTGAGAGTAAGGCCGCGTTCCAATGGAGGAGTGGCCGCAGCCGTCCCTGCCCCCGTAAAAGACACAAGGGCGGGTTACTTGACAGCACAATACAATGCTCGACAGAATCTGTGGTCACGATGCAAGTCCATATAGGCATACAATGGTCGTTGTTCCCTTCTTCCCTCGGACCTGGTAGGGAGCTTTGCCATCGCAGTATTGGGAAGATCCCGTGAAGGATGGACCACGCCGAGCCTCACTCATAGCCGTGTAGCTTAACCTTCCATTTCTCTCCGCCAAACTCCATCGTATCTGTCATATGTAACCACGGCCGACCAGGCTCGCTAGCCACGACTTCCGACTCACACCGGACGCGAGAAGCCGGGCGAGTCCCGTCGACTACGCATGCAAGACGGCGCCAGACCGCACGACGAATGTAACGACCTTTCCACGCCACTCTGCCTGCCTGCCCGCCCGTCCATACCTCTCCGGCCCCCATCATCTCGCAGGCGGCACCAGCATCACGACCCTTCCCTCTCCCCCTCGCGCTCGAACCCAGCACCTTCCTTCCTTCCTTCCTTCCTTCCTCCCCGCCTTCCACGCTACGCAGCCCCGGCCGGTCTCTGCCTAACATACTTCGTATGGGTACCACTAGCCACCACCTCGCCACCGTCCACCTTGCGGATCAGCACGCTGGTGAAGGCGACGCTGGCGCCCACCTTGTCGGCGGTGGCCAGGATCTCGAGCTCGTCGCCCTCGCGCGCGCTGGCCGCCAGGTAGCGGACGTGGATGTCCACGCTGACGCCGGTCCGCGCGCGCAGGTCCCAGGTCGCCACCGCCAGGCCGCCCGCCCAGTCCACCACGGCCGCGCTGGCCGCGCCGTGCAGCCCGCCCGCCGAGTTGGTGTGCGCGCGCGTGACCGCCAGCCGCGCCGTCACCCGGCCCCGCGTCGCCGCCGCGATGCGCACGTCGCGCAGCAGGAACTGGTAGATGGCGCTGTTCGGCAGCGTGGTCGCGACCAGGTCCTCGATGTGCGCTTTGATGGTCGCGTCGTCGGGGACGTTGGCGCTGGCGCTAGCGCTGGCGTCTGCCATGGTGAGGTGGGTGAGGGGGGGGGGGGGGGGGGGGGGGGTAGGCGTGCTGGGTTGGGGAGATGGCTCGGTGGTGGTTGATTATGATGATGGGATGAGGTAGGATGGATGGATGACTGGATAGACGGATGCTTTGATCGGACGCTGACGGGTGTGAGTCACGGGATCCGGATGATAGAAGGTTCTGTGTGAGATCAGCGGTCTATGCCGTCCCGGTATGCTTTCCACTCTGGCTTGAAGGTCCAGTGCTCTCTCACTCTACGCGTGTTGAGCGTCGTTGAATCTGGCGCGGAAAACGTTGAGGCGGACGCGGTTGGATATGCAGCCTTCGCAGCTGCTGCCAGCAGGCCTTACTCTAGCTTACGGCTTGACCCAGCTGGCAGGACTGTCGGCCATCTCATCCATCAACCAAGGGAGATAGATATAGCTACACCGCTACCTAGAGAACAAGCACCTCATGACCCGAATTCGTTGCAGTGTGACAATGCCATGTTCTATACACACTATGAGTGTACTCTACAACCGTTGTTTTTACACAAGCGAGCTTCCGACGCCTTGTTATGCAGACGTTTGATAATGCGAAAAGACCGTATGCAGTTCGTTCTCGGTCCTCCATCCAAGCTCTTCAATCTGGCCGCGAATGCATGTCACCGTCGACCCATGCGAGGTGGACCGCAGCGAACTGTACACAGCAATAAATACTGAAATGATGAAGTACAAGCGTTCACCGCACCTTGTCATGGACCTATCTGAAGCCTTAGGCAAAGTAGCTCTTCCAAAGCACCCCCTCGAGGTCTTCCAACTGCTCCGAGGTGAAGTACTGCGCCGAATGTTAGCAGCTGCAGGAATATATCGCATGACTATTAGAAAAGATAACAGCATACCTTTTGATCGACAGCCCAACTGTCCTGTCTCGTTTTCTTGAACTCCGACAAAATCCCCTTGGTAGCTTTCCCCACCACTCCCGGGTCGCTCGCCGCACGTCTAGCCAAGAGGGCCAGAACCTCCGGCATCCAGCTCGGAGGCGGGGTGGCGTATGGAAACGCCTCGATCAGCGCACCGAGCCCCAGAACGGCAGCGTGGCGCTTTACTATCTGCTGAGTGACGTTGACTGGCGTTTCCGTGCCCGGCGCCTTCTTCTTCGGCATCGGGTTGCGCGACAGTTGCGCCTCAAAGCGCGCCGTCAGTGTCTCGATGATGGGATTGCGGATCGCCATGGGCGAGCAGCGAATCATGCCCGCCAGCGTGGCACTGGCCACCGTCCGTACCTCGAGCTGGGGGTCGGCCATCATGTCACCCACCGCGTTGAACAGCTGCTCTCGCTGGGCTGCCTCCATCAGGAACAGCCGTCGAAAGTAGATCACCTGCATGTTGACCAGGGCCCGCAGACGTTGGTGCCAACTCGTTGCACCCTTGCCAAGGCGAATGAGGGCCGCGATGAACGGCGCATCCTCGCCAATACGGAAGGGGATGTTAGGCAAGTGTCGGTACACGTGGTACGCAAGGCGCATCAGCTCCGGGTCTTCCTTTACATCCATCATATGCAGTAGCTGGTCGATGATGGGATCCGGGAAGAAGGGGATGAGCTGTGTGCATTCGTGGGACGAAAGAGTGTTATCCAACCAGGTCAGCACCGTCTTCGATCCAGAGGTGTACGGTGATGGGGTCTGCTGGCCAGGCGTGCGCTCCAAGCGCCACGTCTCGAGACGGGCGAAGATATCCCGGATAGTAGCCGCAAACTCATCATTGGGCTGGTAGGGTCGGATACCGATACTGGAGTTAGCTCTGTTCGCCTGGAGAAGGACGTCGACGTTTTCGAAAGACTCATGGTAACGCGTGCGGTAGATCATGGCGATGACACGTCCGATCGCCTCACGCACCGACTTGTAAGGATGATCGATGTGGGACAAGAAATCCTCCAGAATCGGTTTCTCGTGACGATAATGCCAGCCACTGTCGCTGATCAAGTACTCGAGAAGCTGCACTTTCGATGACTCCTTGAATGCTGCGTTAGAGTTCATATCAAGACGGAAGGAACTGAGCTTCATGATCAGGTCGTGGGCTCGACGGGGGTCTTTGGTGTCTAGGATGAAGTGCAGGCAGGTTATCCAATATGAGAGGTTCTCGGGCGTCAAGCCGTCACTGAAGATATCAAGGATCATCGGCTGCGCAAAACCCCATATTCGCTCTTTGACCTCCACTGGCTCGTCCGCGGATTCTCCGAGTAAAGCTCCCAGAATTTCCGCAGTGGCCCGGTGCTGGTGCTTATCGCTTCCGTCGCCATATACATCCTTGGTCAGTTCCATGACGTCCTTGAACTTGACCGCCGTCACGTCGTAGTTCATCAGGTCGAACACGTGCATGAGCAAGATAGCGCTCTGGGTTCGGAATCTATCTGTAGATGAATCCCTTGGCTCTTGTTTCAAATGATCGAAGCACTTTTTCAACCAGTCTCTGGTCAATAAGCTTCCGATCTGCTGGCGGGCAGCGTTCTCAGTCTCGTCGTACTCGGTGAACCAGGACGGCTTCGCTTTGTAGGCATTGAATTTCTCGCCCCAGACCAGCCAGCCAGGGGGGTCGGAGTCCACGAAATACTCTGCATCTTCGGGGTGCTTGAAGCTCTCCAGAAATCTCTCCGTAAATTCCGCATCGCCCTTGGGAACTGGAACAACGACTTTGTTGTGCTCGAGTTCCTTCTGTTCGAGGTAGCTGCGGTAGTCGTGGCTGTACATAGCACGCTGGTCGATGGCAGTAAACACATTGGAGAAAGCTGACATGTAGCTAGCTCTCAAAGCCGGATGAGGGTCGTTGGTGCCTTGGGCGACCAGTTCGATGAATGACGGCGGTGCGATGGTTTCGAATCGCAACGAGAGGTTAGTGGCGAAGATCACGCAGCGACTAGCTGTCTTCCAATGCGAATCCTTCGCCATTTCCGTCAACTCCAGCCCTAGATCAGCCTTCTTTTTCTCAACCTTCTTTCGGCGCTCCAGAATGAACTCGTGTCTTGAGTCGATCGCGCGGGTGCAGTCCTCATCAGGTTTGATCAAGTCGAGAATCTTGTCGTCCATTAGAATCATTAGCTCAAACCGCTTGCCAAATTCGATCAAGGGATAAAGTGCGGTTGAGCCAAGAGTCTGGATGGAGGTCTTATCAACCTCGGCCGTCCGGATGTAGTAGCGGATGAGGTCGGGGGCAAAACGCCAGTCCTTGATCAAAGTTTTGATGGGACTCGAGAAGAGCAAGGTATACATGGCTCCCTTGATACGGTCGTAGTCCATCTCGTCGAGTGCTTTCCGGAATCTCTCCAGAATGACAGGTATTACCAGAGGCCGGCTTCCGATGAGTGCTTTGACTGACGCTTCTTGGGCCCCTTGTGCTACCCGCCGCACGTCTGCGTATGAAGACACACAGGATTCCGCTAGGTCAAGCAAAAGTCTCTTATCTAGTTCGCTCTTGCGTCGGACCAGAGAGTTGTGCTTAACACGCTCTTGCTGGTAGGCATCGGCTCTCTTGATCAGCAGCGGCCGCGGGTAGTGTTTGCGCAAGCCGCTAATCCTGAAGGGCCCAATATCCGCTCGGTACAGCCGAAGCACTCGGTCTAAGTAATGTGCAGATCGCTCGAATCCAACATCAGTAAACCAGGTGCGGTAGGTCAAGTACAGCGCCGTGAAGCAGGCGACATCGTCCTCTTGGTTCGAGTTGAGGAACGAATGCGTCCGAGACAGGAGTTTTCCAATGTCCTCTCGAAGCGAGTGTATGCGATTGTAAAGTGGAGAGCTCGGATCGAGCAGGTAACCGCTTTGGTACTTGAACTGCGGTTTCGTCTCGTCATCTTCCCCGACTTCAGCAAGAGGGTTGTTTTCATCCTCGGCGTCTTCATCACGCATGACTTGGTCTTCGTCTTTCCCGTGGGCGCCGTTCGAGTGTCCGTTCATTTGGCCCGATGCACGCTTCGGGTCGAATAAGGTGGCAATGCCCGAAAGGACCAGCCGAATTTGCGTCAATTGCCGCGAAACCTCGTCTGACCACTCCTTGTTCTTCCCTTTCCTGCTCACGGGGGTGTCGTCGCTCATGAAGACTTCAAGCTGTCGCATGGCCCCTCCGGCTTGAGACTCGAATAACTCCACCGCGAACTCGAGCTCCTCGGGCAGTGATCTGTGCCAGCGGATGGTAAGATCTGCTGGTGCCGTCGTCTTGCCCCAGTCGTCGACATCCAGCCCGCGCTTCATCACCTCGGGCTCATACAGGGCGGTGTCGATCGGGTACGTATGAGTAAGGTTGAGCAGCAAGTGATGGATGTAGTTGCTGATATGGATTGTCGGGAGGCCCCTGCACTTCTCTTGCATATACTCGGCGATATCGAAAAGATCTTTCTTGTATTTGAGGACCTCGCTACCGACGTGAACAACACACATACTTAATATGCTGATGTGCCAGACAAGGGCTCTATCCCGAGGGAGGATCTCCGTGCCACTGCTGCGGTCGGAAGCCGCCCCGTTGTAGTCAATTTCATTGCGGATGTTGACAATTACCATAGGAATGAACACCTTGAGAGTCTTCTCGGGGCTAACTTTGCAAAGCGCATTGCAGATCCACGCCATGGCATCCCGGGCCTGGTGCACAACATGAGAGGAGACGAACGTGGCGACCTTCTCGAGGGCCATATCGAACAGCTCGGGTGAGAGCGATGCGAACATCGGGGTGAGGGCCGCAGGGAGGGTGTTGATGATGTTGTCCTCGGGGGATCCGGATCGCAGCTGCGACGAGTCCGGGAGGTTCTCGAGCAACGTGAAGACCTTCCCTAGCAAGGCCAGTATGAATTCACCGAAGCCGGCGGTCGACGAGCGGACGATATCCGCCTCATCTTCGTCACTCAGTTCGTTTCGATAGTCAATCTTGACGTCTTGACCTTCACGCTCCATACGCTCCATCTCACCCTGAATCCATTGCATGGCCAGGCTTGTATCATGAATCTTGCTATTCTCTTTAGCCAAATTCACGAAGGGTATACTGAAGGCAACACTCTGGATGAAGTTCAGGGTATACTGTGTCTTGTGGAGATCATTGGCATCAATGCCGGGCAGGGCCAGAGCTAACAAGGCTGTGATGTGGCACCTGAACCCCTTCTGGCGCGACATGATGTTTGCAATCATCTGCAATCCAATCAGACTGGAGGTAGTACGGTGGACCTCAACCAAGCCCTGCAAGCTAGGATAGAACCGCTGCAGGGCACCAGGCAACATCAGATCGGGCTCGAGGAAGCTCAGGTTCTGTAAAGCACCAAAGTACAGGCTAGTGACCGAGGAGCTCTTGCCGAAGAGCCCCATGAACGTAACCTCACGCAGGGCCAGGACGAATCTCCGTTTCAAGGCGTCATTGATGCGTCGCTCTGCCGGCGGATCCTGCTCTCCATTCTGCTCCTTGTTCCAGCGCGACACGAAGGACTCGGAGAGGTAGTAGACCAACTGCGCGAGCATCTTGGCCCACGCCCCGTGATTCGACGGATGGAAAAAGGTATCGATGGCCTCCATCAGCCCCTCGAGGCTGTTCAGAATGGAACTGTCCTTGTCAAGACACTCGGGTGAGAGGGACATAACGATCCATCTGGAAACGATATAGGATATCGGATGCTTCTTCTTGTCCTTCTCCAGGAACACGCCAAACCCCGCCGAATAGTCGAGATTGGTGTAGGGCGAGTTGGCCTGTCCGACAGGAATATCGGTGAGGCGAAGAATGGCGGTAAAGATGGCATCTGACTGCTCGCGGGTGAAAATACCATGCTCGGTGAAAGGGACATGGCGGCAGGGTAGGTAGTCACGTGCCAGCCTAGAGAAGACATCAATGAAGGATTGATCGAAGGTTCTTGACCGGTTTACCAAAGACCACAGGTGGAAGAAGGTAGGGAGGAAGTCGGAGGGCTGGGACAGTGGTTCGGTCGGCGGAGCGGGCATCGTGGGCATGAGCACGTTCAAAGCGCCAGTGACAATATACGCGTTCTGGAGGTCAGAGGTGCTGAACCACGGGAGCAGCTCATCCAGCATCTTGCGCCTTTCCCTAGGATCAAAATATGCCTGAGAATGGAGACATAGTTTCCACAGATTCTTGAGTCCCCGTCGTCTAGCATGGTGTACAGGTATTTCTCCGGGTAAAACTAAGGCCTTGATCTCTTTCCACAGCGGTTTCCAATCGAGCGTCAGGTCGTCGAGAGGTTTTAGGAAGTGTTTTTTCCTGCGTACGTGACCATCAGTCAATAGCACTATAGGATCAAGGCGAGGACGGAGACAACGTACCTAGTCAAAGTCACGACCATCCTGGAGAATCGATCCGATGCGCTGGTGTCAAGACCAGGCGCCAGGGCAAGATGGAAGTATAGCCTCGCTAAATCGGCGCGGAGCTCGCGCGGCATGTCAAACTTGAGGCCAAGCCAGGCGTACAACTGGCGCGTCCAGTGTAGAGCACCGGGCGAGAAGTCTTCAGCTTTGACGGCTATGTAAAGTTCCTTCAAGATGCCCCTGAGGGCAGCATCACGCTCGGCATCGGTCTCGACCGGGTAGGGCAGGAGCTCGAAGTAGGCAAAAGTACGCGGTCGGTATCGTTTGCTGTCGTCGTCATCATCGCGAGGCGCCAGGCCGGGCGATGTCGCTCGGGATATGGTAATGGCATCTGTAGAGGCGAGGTTGTTGAGGAACTGGGGCGCGGCTGAGAAAGCTGGGCCGGATGAGGGGTCAAACCCTTCGTCCATGATGCAAGGTCTTGTTCCAACGAAGCGCGGGTCGACAGTGGGATCGAACTGGGGACGACGTAAGGGCCCAAGGCAGTTTGACGATGATGACAGGGTGATGGACCCCGAGAGCGAAGGACCCTGTTCACTTTCGTTCCGTTCGACAGAATACGGAGCGAGGGTGGCTCGGAGAGTGGATGAGTATATCGAGCAATGTCGAGGAGCCGGGGAACAGCGACGAGGGTCGACGGTCGGATTCAGCTGGTACTCGGCAAGGATGTGGTTCTCGTACGCATGCGCGTGCTGCTCTGTCGGTGTTGCCAAAGGTGGGATGAAGTTGGCATGTCACGATTGACCGCACCCCAGAGCTCGAGCTACTGCTACCTTCGCTTAGCTACCTTCTTACGTAGGTAGGCAGGTGAGCTAGGTATGGCAGGTCTTCCAGGTACGACTATGGATGTCGGAGGTACTGCCGCGAGTCGTGTCGGTTGTGCGGTGCGGTGGGCTAGTGCTCGAGTGTGGTCTGGTGGTGTTGGGCCCGATGCTGGTGGCGCACGAACAGAGGTTCGGTTCTATCCTGATTCCAGGATCCAGATGCCAGATTCCAGATGCCAGCTCTTTCTACTCGGCAATTGATTGCTCGCCGTCGTCGGCTCGACGCACACAGAACTGCGCAACTGGGGTTGCGTCGCCTCGAGGTGCAAAGACACGAGACGCAATGCAAAGGCACGGATGTGGTGTAGCGCGGACCACCAATAGAGCGTTGTGCAAGGCTCGCGGTCGGCCAGTCGGATGGATGATTGGTAAGACGGGGTCGGATTGTGCAAGAGTGAGAGACTGCGTGCTCTAGGTGGCTTGGGTGGGAGTGGACGTTGGGTGGGAGAGTTGGGGTTTGGAGTAGCTCAGCTCTCTCGCCAGTTGACGGTTGCTGCTACCAGCTTTCTGCGACGCTAAAGTACCTATCACTGGACGATAGTGGTCCGGAGACTGTCTGTCTCCTCATGCGGCACTCCGAGTAACTGCATGTGGTGCTTCGGCTTCCAATTAGGAGAAAGCTTGCGGCCGAGGAGGTCCGTGCTCAAGCTACCGAGTATTGCTGCCGTGATCTCTACCGTTGGCAGCGTCAGTTCAACATCGCCTATAAGTCGGCACTTACAGCTATAGAACTTTCTCACCTTTCCAATCGCCCAAGAATTACAGTCGAACTGGCTGCCTCACGCCTGATGTCACTGCGGCAGGAAAGGAAGAGTAAAGTGACCAGCGGCTTATTAGTGGGTTGGTGATACGCGAAACATGACTCGGGGCCCTGGTGTCGAGGCAGTCACTCCGTACAGCGCAAACTTGGCGAAGAGTGAATACCCGAGGTAAGGTTTCTCGAACAAGCAGGAAAAGAAGAGAGGAGAAGAAACAATTAACTAAAGATGAGTGAGTGCATCGAATTAGTAATAAGTATTTCTCGCCTCAGACACAACCGGGAAATCACTGGTCGGCGTATAGTCAGTCAAGTCAGTCCAGTGAGCTGCCGCCCATTCCTTCTCCCAAGGCTGCTGCATGAGGACGTAATGCACGACGCCAGCAGTGGCAGCCTTGCTTGCTTGGGTGTACGGTGTACGGCGTTCGGACAGCGCAGTCACTCGGGCGGCTGGCTGCGCTCGGTACGCTGTCCTGGGTGCCTGGGTCGTGTTGGCCCAGGTGCTCAGCAGCTCAGATGTCAGCTCCTCAGGTGGGCCAGTGTGTGCCGTACGGGTGACACCCCTGCAGCTCCCCTACATCCACCATCGCCCCTAAGCGCGGGTGTGGCTTGGGATGAGCCCGCTGAGTGGTGCGCCGTGCAAAGCCGATGTTGCTGGGGTTGGGGGCCTCGCAGATCGCTAACAGCGCCTGCGGGAGTGGCCCGTTAGATCCGGCCGGCCACTGAACGGCAGGTCCTCGACGGAATAGCTGTCGGGATGTTGGCATCCCTACCAGCCTACCCCTTTACACTACAAGTCGGTAGTAGATATGAAGATGTCACTTGCACGAACGCGTTGTCCGAGATCAATGCCTGTCAATTCCACCGATACACAATCTTCCGTTCGGTATTTCACTGCTGTCTTCTTGACTGCTCGGATTCCCGTCCTCATGATGATCGGCCTGCGGCTGGCCGCAGTGACCGGACCGGATTAGTTGACTCACAGGACCAACACGAGCCGCCCGAGGCCGTTCGGGTCCCTCCTGCGACGGATGCCTGCATGAACTCGAGTAATAATTCTTGACTGCCATCACGAACTTCGGCCGCAACCACAAACGCTGCCGGGGCCGTGATGACTCTGATGAGGACTGCTTGCAGGGAGGTCCATTTTTAAGCTGCCACGCGAGTGCGTAACCCTCCATCTTCGTCTTTGTGCCACATCTGAATCTAGAGTGGCCATGAAAGCCCCTGGCGATTGGAGCGCAGGTCCACGTTCCTACAAGCCGTGAGTTCGGAAGGCCAAAGCCGAGTCCTGGCCCGAAGGCCACCTGGACACACCCGTGATACCTTGACCACCAAGGTAATCACTCTCGCTTTTTCTCGATCCTTGGCAGGCCGGTCCAAATCAGGAATATCGCTCCCAGCAAGCCCAAGATGACCGGCTGCAATACCTGAACGCCCTTAGCCTGCGCAATGGCACCGACTGCGAACGGCAGGACCGCCGCGCCGCTACCACCAAAGGCCGCCGCGAACCCAATGGCGCCCACGTGCAAATGCCTTGGGAGCAGCTTCGACATGGCCACAATAGCCGCCGGGAACAGGGGCCCAATGAAGAAGCCTTGGAGGCCGACGGCGACGGCGGAGACGATGAACTGGGGCACGAGCCAGAAGAGGATCTCGAGGCCCATGGTGATGGGAATATAAATCTGCCAACACCATCAGCCACGATTATCCCTCAACAAACTACTCACTCTCCTCAAGGGACCCCGCAGAGCGCTTAGTCTCCCCAGGGAATCCGCAGCAAGCTCCGACTCACCATGATAGCGCGCTTCTCGCCGATGCGCGGCGTAACAAACCCCAGCACCACGCGGCCGACGGTGAGGCCGAGCCAGAAACCCGTCGCCGTCAGGCCGCTGGCGAACGCCGCGCCGTGCCGCACGCGGATCATGAACTCGACGATCCAGCCGCCCAGCGCCACCTCGATGCCGACGTAGAAGAGGAGGAAGACGGCGCAGAGCCAGGTGACGCGGGCGCCGGGCCGGCGGAGAAGCGCCTCCCGGAGGCCGCCCTGCCTGGTTTCTCCGTCCGCGGGCTTCGCGACCGAGTCGCGGTACGCGCGCGCCGTGGCGCGCCAGAAGGCGGCGGTGGTGGCCAGGAGCTCGAGGGCGGCCATGCCGATCTGGAGGTGGTCAGCGTGTGTACCCGCTGAAAAGAGGGAAGAGGGAAGGGGGAAAGGGGAAAGGGGAGAGAGGTAGGCGAACCATGACATAGTAGAACGCCCACCACGGCAGGCCACCCTTGGTGATCATGGTGGTGGCGACGAGCGGGGACAGGGCGGCGCCGGCGCCGTAGACGCCGTGCAGCATGCCCAGCAGCTCGTTGGCGTGCGCCATGTTGCCGACGAAGGCGTTCCAGGCCGCGTCCCCGACCCCGTTGCCGAAGCCCGCCAGCATGAACGCGATCACCAGCGCCGGGTACGGCGGGTGCGCCGCCACGATCGCGTAGGCGGCGAGGTGGCAGGACGAGGACACGCAGGCCACTGGGGAAAGGAGGGCGTGAGCTCTATGTATATCCAAGATGCGGGTGCACGTAAGTGCAGAGAAGACAAGGGGAAAGCGCAAGGAAACATGGACAGTGGCCAAGCGAGCCTGGGGAGCCGGGAAATAGACCCATTGATCATGACATTCACTGATATATCGTAAATCCAACCCAACACCCACCGCGCCACCGGGGGAAAGGGAGTCCACTCACCACCGCGCTGCCCAATACGCAAGTGAAAGAAGTTATTCAAGAACGCCGCGAGCGTGTAGCCCACGAAGGGCGAGAGGAAGATGAGCGACACGATCAGATACGTGAGGTCGTAGTGCGCTTGGATCTGGCAGTAGCAGGGTATTGATTAGCTAGCGGCCGCCACCCTTTCGACATCGGCAGTCATACGTAGGGGATCAAAGGCTGTGCAGCTCGTTAGCAATCCCGGAGCTAGACCTGAGAGGCAGGTAGCGAGGTAACTTAGGGAAGCACTCACGCCATACGCCGCGTCGTTCGCGCCCATGACCACGAACGACCAGAAGCACGCGGCCACGCGCGGGGCGTTGATCCGCGGGAAGTTCCAGCGCTGGACGGCGTCGGTGGCCGTGGTCGGCGTCGGAGCCGGGCCGGACGTCTCCTCCTCCTCCTCCTCCTTCGGGGACGGCGGTTTCTGCAGCCCCGGGATCGGCGTCATCTCGACGACGGCCGTGGCGGAGCCGCCGCCGCCTTTTTGTTGGTAGAGGCTCATGGTTTTCGGCGGTGTGTGGTGGTGGGGGTGGTGCTGCTGTCGCCGTTCACTACTCGACCGCGGACGCTGACAACTTTGATGATGCCGTCAACCCTAAATGCGAGTCCAGGAGAAGACTACTAACAAGGGCAACGTGGCCATATACAAGGTATAAATGCCCAATAACCCCCAGACAGACACCGCTCTTATTCATGAGTCACGCCGGTGCCCTGGATTCCACCATCCCGCACGATGAAATCAGGAAGCTCCGCATCGTTGTTCTTGGCTCTTAGCTTGAGCAACCACCTTTTGCGGGAGAATCTAGGCGGGCTTTCCATCCTCCCCCAGGAGCGCGGTCCGGGGAACAGCATTTTCCCCGGATGGATCTCGATTGGGAATCTCCGCCCTGGGGTCCGGTCCGATGTCATCATCCGCTAGCCTGGAGACCTGTCTCTTGGGACATATGGACACTGGGTTGTTGGCTCATTTTGTGTATGATAAGTGAGAATGCTCAAACCGTTTCTTGCGGCACATGGCACTCGCACCTCCAGACAATGTCCTCTCCTACGTTTGTCACTCGCGGCTTGTGGAAGGTTAGATAGAGGCCGGGTGGTTTCCTGGCTCTGGCTCTGTGTTGAAGTCAAGTTTGTTTGGACTCTTTGTGTCTTAGACATCCAAGTTGACATCTTACAGCGGAATAGAGAGACCGAAATTCAAGTAAGGGCTCGAATTCATCAAGAACCGCTGTCGTATTAATCGGATAGGGTCGGAGAAGAGACTCGTGATGTTGTGACTATGAATGGCCATATTCCTGCATCCCCTCGACACACGTGTACCGCATCTCGAGGATTGGGCGGATGGCGTAATAATCCAACAGAGACTACTGGTCTGGGGCAGCTGAATGAAGAAGGCTTTATTTCAAGACTTTTCTGACTGCTATTGGTGGTCAAATGGATGGTATCCACCGCCAACTCACCTCAATCCCATCAGCCGTTCATGCTCCCATATGATACGATAGATATGCCAGCAGAGCGATGACAAGAAGGACAGGTGGCTCATAATCCTTCCAGTGGATTGTTCGTAAGTTGCGAGATAATAGAAGAGAACGCCTCGGGCGAGGCATGCACTGCAAAAAGGGCAAGACGTGCGTCGTTGCGTTGTCTCCGAACTGTTTTATTTCCCCGAACTGTTTTATTTCCAGGGGAGGGTAAAGCTATACAAGTTGTGGAGGGCTTCGCGGTCACTCTCTTCCCGAGGAGGGGCAGCTTCATATGACGACAAAAGCAACCGTGGTCCGCCTCAAAATGCGCCTGGAAAAAATAGTGACGTGCCAGTAACGCCGTACCCGTGGGACAAGTGTCCAGCTTTCCAAGTCCGCCCAAAAATAATGCCACGACTTCCATGTCCCATCCAATTTGCGGGAACCAAAAGGTATCAAAAATAGCTCCTAACCCCGTGATCTAAGTAGTGTTGTTGTTTTGGTACAGTTCCTTCGTAATCAGCAGATGATGCGTCTTTTTTTAATGTTTTACAAGAAAGCCGTTGAAGGTTTCGAGACAATCTTATGGTTCTCAGCAGCAGGGGTGGCAGTGCTACCGCCCAGAAATCTTCCGGAACCAGCCTGTCATGCTTTTCCATCTATGGTGATGTTTGCCTTTCGATCGGCGGGCGTCTGAGCCCAGCTCGCTCATCTCGTGAACATCCGGGCCTCCGTAATAGGTAGCTTTGACTGTTGAAGCCTCAGCCCGTTCGGGCGTCATTGGCCGCATAGGATAATATGCCGAAATCGCACGCCTTCCGGTCGGTAGCGGAGGTGGTGCGAGGCCCGAACCATTACTTGGGATGGAGACGGCGGTGTCCACCGGACTCGAATCGGACTCCATCATCTCGGTCAGTGAGGTTTCTGGAGACCATCGCCGCGTGCCAACACTCCATTCGCTACTGAAAGCCCGCCTTCCTGGTTTTGGCATCCCGTCGCCACAACTGTTTCCTGGCGGGCCTTCGCTTGTTCGCTGCATTTGCCGGCGCTTCTCGATGAACGCGGCGCCCGTCGAGGTTGCTCGCCGTGGCAATGACCCATTAGGCGACTGCTCAAGTGACTGCCTACTCTTGTTACGAGTGAGCCGACACAGAGCCTCGGCATTCGATTGCTTTGGGGCCATGCTATGATTAGCGCTTAGAGACCGGCCGCGGCCTGTCACGCTTGTGTCCATCCCAGACGCAGAGGGCGATACGATGTCGGCGGGCCTGCAATTGGGAGCCCAGCCATGGCGCAGTGCTACCCAGACAGCCGATACGGAGATGAAGTTCTTTTGCCAATCCTCGACTGGCCGGGTCGTCCGCTCCGCACGACCTTCGTCGTGGTGAAGCGACCCGGACTGGGACAGTGCAGACGAAGTCGGAGGGTATCGGCTAGCCGTCTGGGAGACCGTAGTGTAAGCCTCGAGAATTTCGAGGGACGAGCTTGTCAGTGTGGCCATAATCGGGTGACGTCGACACTCGGGATCGATTATGCTGAATGTGAACTTGTAGTCGGGCGTTTGGATCCTCGTAGATGGTGGTGGAGTGGTGGTGGGCGTAGCAGGCAGCGATTTCGACACGACTTGCTTGCGTATCCAGCGAGCCGTTGTTGCGTTTCCAGAAGGGTCGACGGAGGTGAATTCGTAGGAGCCGTTGTTTCGATTTGATCGTGGTGTAGCCACCCATACTGTTCCATCGGCCAGGACAATCTCGGTCTTGTCCTCGGTCCGGAGAGGACTCAAGATAGCGACCAAGTCGCGCGACTTGATATTGTCCTCATCACCGTCGCTATCGGAGTCCGAGCTCTGTGCGCCATAATCCTCGCTCTTGACCAGCATAACATCCTGGATGCTCAGTTCGCTCTTGATCCTGGCGATCCTGGGAAACCGTTTGAGTAAGGGCGCAAAGATCGATCGTGTTATTGCCGAGGAGGGGTAGACATCGATTGCAGGCCGCGGACGGCCGGCGGAGAACTGCTGAACTTGAAGCAACAGCTTTGGACGGATATGGATGATCCGTTGCTTGGTGCGTAACTTGGGCGGAGGAAGCGCAAGGACATAGGATGTGCTTTTCCGGGCAGCGCACCTCCGAGGACGATGAAGGGAAGAAGAGGCTCGACTGGCATCGCTGTCGGAGAAACAGGAGCCGTCGTCTTCGCTCATCACTTCCATCTTCGGTACCGGCGAGGCCGCGGGGTCGGGCCCAGGTTCCTGGAACCTCACCACGGCCTCTGGGGAGCGGCGTTGTGTCCTCGCGGACGGAGCCCGGGATACTTCAGCACTTTTAGGTCTTTGGTTTTCATTAGGAGACAGACGGGAGGGAGGAGGATAGGTAGATGCTCGGTTTATAGGTGTTGAGAAGGCGGAACGTAGGAGCGTGTTGCGCCGATTGGCGACGGGGGGGTTGTTTGGTGGAGGTCGGTGGGAGTATTCGTGGCCGTGCAAACTGGCACCAGAGTGAAGGAACATTCTGACGAGATGCCTCTCTCAGGGAGGCCGTCGTTTTGACATTTAGCTGGGCGACTGAGAAAGTTCGAGGCCGCCGCTAGGTCGAGAGGATGATGGATGCGTACGGGTACCTAAGGTACGAAGCAGGCCCGTTCGGACCCAGCCCAGAGGTAAGGTTAGGTGGTAGGTAGGTAAGGTAGGCTTCTATAATAAACCTCGAGACCCGCGAAGGTAATTGCTGTTCCTTTTTCTCCGTGTCCGCAGCCGTACGGACACTTTTCTTTTCTTTTCCTTTCCTTTCCTTTCTTTCGTGCTCTTCTTTCGTGACTCTCCTCTCTTTTTATTTTCTTCGTCTTCTTCTCTGTTTCTTCGGATCCACGTGGGAACGTTTACAGGCGGTTGACCCGGACGTGAGAGACGGAGGTGTGTTCGAGAAAGGTGAGGGAAAACGAGGGTTGCGAGGCGAGCGAAGGCTACTCAGATGGCTTCCCAGTGGAGGGGCAGGCAGCACGGTTAGTGGTAGCGTCAGCAGGGTGATGGTCTAGCCGGACTGAGAATAGCAGGCGGGTCGCGGTCGCAAGTTGCAGGCAGGCACCAGCCGGCTGTAATCGCGACCGGGGTTTCTAGCTTTCGAAACGGCACGTTCGGCGGATTTTAGTGCTGGCGATCTGCACAGGGCCGCGTATCCGCTGTAGCACCTGGTCGCTCAGCCTTGGACAGGCGGGGCCCCGAGAGGCTATGTAAACCTGGAAGTAGTTTGCAATGGATTGCTGCTAATCAGGTCGGCGGCCTGGCGAGTCTGGTCGGCGCTCAAAAGGCAGCATAACCTCCTGGCCTTCTCAGGAGAACAATAGCGTGGTCTGCTGCGATCGCACCACCGGCGTGGTCACTAGGCACGTCCAGTAGAGAATCTGGAGATGTCGGCCGATTTAATTGGCGATGGCGCGCGATAGGCTGTCTCAATAGACGCTCGAAGAAAAGGGGGCTCGGAGTACGAGAAGAATGTTGCGAGTACAGAGATCGAAACTAATAATCTCCGGTGAATAGCGGCTTGCGCAGCACGTAGATTGATACGGCAATGGGGGAAGCTTGGCGAGACCAGAACCCGAATGCAGATAAGATTGAGCGAGATAGACCTCGCGAGAACGAGAACGAGAAAGGAGAATTGGATAGGAGATTCGGCGGGATGACTGTGCAGAGGAACTCCGGGGGACACGCACGTACATGCACACGTGCCTGGCGATGGCGCTGTGATGGCGCGCGATGGTATGTTGCTATGTCGGAATCGTGTCGTATTCGGTGCGCGGTCTCAAGCCTACTGCTGAGCTGTACTAGTAAAGCTCGCGATTGTGGTGTGGTTGTAGGGGCGGTCTGGAATGTGCTTGTTCAGATATTGGATTCCGGGCTGTCCCGTATAGCGCCAGTGCGCCCCAACGCGAAAGGGGGGGAAGCAAAAGGTTGTAATGAGCTGCGAAGGGTCGTCGTGAAGTTGGGGGTCTGCTTGGCATGCAGCGGAGGGTGTCTTAAGAAGGCACATACACACACGCACACACGTCGCACAGCTCGACCAAGAGAGAGTGTGTCGATGGCGACGGCGACGATGGCGATTGATGATAATGGCGGCGGCAGTGGCACTGCTGCTGCTGCTTGGACAAGAGACAGAGACGGATGCTTGTAGATCAGGGAGGGTATGATGTGCTTTGGATGAATCGTCTAAATCCCGATCCCAACGGCCACTCTTCGTAACAGTCTGTTGGTGCACGACGTACCAGTCGATGTTTTGGGTGCCGGCCGACCAGAAGAATGTGTCAGGCAAGGAGGGTGAAATGCAGTTGCGCGACTGATCACTGCAGATCACCAACTGGTCTGTCAGGAGGATGCGATGCGGCTGGTGTGAGCATACCGAGTACCTCGTCACCCTCAGCTCGCTTCTCTGTGTGACCGACGACGCGAGGGAAATGAGACCGGCAATCCTCAGCACTGGGCTGGCTTGAGCTGGCTTGGGCTGGCTGACTGGCTGGTTGTCCTCCCTTCCCGTAGCCTGTCGTTTTGGACCCCTAATGATCGCTTGATTGAGCTCGGAGCTTGCCCGCTGTGCCAGTCACATCCCCAACGGTACGGTTGCATTCGCCAGACCCCAAGCTCAGAAGAGGCAGGCAAAGCAGCACGGCGGCGTGTTGGCAATTTCCCCTGGTGGCTGGCTGGCTGGCTGGCTCGAATGGTGTAGACCCGACGCCTGAAGACGTTGGCGAGAGCCTCTCAACCCGGAACAATCGATAGATGCCCTGGTATGACGTAGATATTTGATTCCGGTGGGAGAGAGAGAGAGAGAGAGAGAGAGAGAGTTTAAAGTCGCGGAACGCTCGGAACTCTGCAATAGCCAAGTATCCGGGTTTGCCGGTGAGGGCTTCTCGCGGCCGGTGAACGTTGCCAGAGCTGTCCCTGTTTTGCAGGTTGTGACCAAGACGCAACTGCAGGTAGCCGTCGGTTGTTATACTCGGTGCGGCTACACACACGGCCAGCGAACCAGGAATGCCCATCAAGGTTGAGCCAGCCTCGGCATGAAGCTGCCGGCAGCGTCGCGAAGAACCGGGGCTTGTATTTATCAACTCAGCTGTTGCCGTCTTCCAGTGCGGTGCAAATAGTAGCACTTGAAGACTCATCGGAGGGCTTCACCCTGCCTGTCAGCATGTGTAGTACGCAGTGATGAAATCATACCGTCTCCCACATCAAGCTGTCTACGATCACGCTTTGCTGGCTTTGCTGGCTTTGCTGGCTTTGCTGGCTTTGCCGTGGCCTTGGAAGCTGGAACCTTGTAAGTTGGATGCATTTTGCGGCAAAGTACTGAGCTTATCTCAGCATATGACGCTGGAGCGATCGGCCCAGTCACTTGGGATATTCAAACCCATTGCCGATAGAGCATTGCCCCCACGTCAAGGTGGTCAGCAGACCATGCTGGGCTCTCCGCTGGGCAACATGGAGTTGGGTGGCCTGCTCAGGCGAGGAGGCAAGGAGGTCCTTTCGGATCGTGTGTCGCATTGTGAACCGACATGGCCAGTTTATCCCCTATTTCTGAATGTGTTCAGTTGATAAGGGCCACCAAGGCCCGCAGGTCTGAATGAACCATCAGGTGGCTTTTCAGATTTCTCATTCCGCAGTGTGTCCGAGGCGTCCAAGCCGAGCCAGATGGGATATGGGATCCGGGACCTTCGAGTGAGCAGCGCTGGGGTCTACTAATAATAACATCTACCCATCAGGAAGAGGATGATGATTACTGTCGGCCTTGGCTACCTTGCCAAGGCTGGTTAGGTACTTAAGGTACTTGACCCATTCCTTCAGGAACTATTCGGAAGTTTTTGAAATCCGATTATTCGGTCGCCGAGGCTTAGCAATGGGAGTCGATTCAGGGCTGTATCACAAATGGAGAACAGGTTCCATCGTGATGCCAGAGAGTATGTTAACCACTGTCAGTTGGAGAGTTCAGGTTCGCGAAACCTGGAATGCACCCCAACGAATCCATTCCAGGTTCCATCATCCACCAAGCGATAAGCTGGCCGATAAGTATCACGTGATGCTGAGTGGGACACCAGATCTGCGTAGGCCGCAATAGTGGAACACCCCCGAACTCTATCCAATGGAAGCCACTAAGCTCCTCCTTTGCATACTGCCTCTTTCCCAAGCGAGTGACGTACGCGATAGCAGTCATCAGGTCATTTCAGAGCTCCCAGACTTCTCCTTGGGCGATCGAAAACGTCTCCTCCTGGCGAGGAACGAACATGGCTTTCCTAGACTCTAGAAGGCCCTTGCGGAGCCTGGTTACCGCTTTCTTCGCCTGGAAGTCCATTCTGTTCTTGATTGCCCTCGGAAGCGGCATAGGCCCGGCATACGACACCTCAACCACACTGGTCTCAACCGCGCAGCCTTCCTCTACTGAAGACTTACTTGACCTGCCTACTAGACTCACACGATGGGATGCAATCTATTTCATCCAGGCTGCGCGTCGAGGCTACCAGTTCGAGCAGGAATGGGCATTTGGCCCCGGACTACCAACCGTCATAGCCTTCATCACCAACGGTATGTCTTCTTGTGATCCGACCCACTGTCGTACGTTCTGTGCTGAAGTCGAGTAGGCCTCGCCAGATTAGGTGTAAGACACAGCCATTTACTAGTGCCGTTTGTCGGGCTTGTTGTATCGAATGCCTCCCACCTCTTCTCCGTCCTCGTTCTGTATCAATTAGGCCTCGTCGTCTGGGGCAGCTTTCGGGTTCCGTGGATTGCTGCTCTGCTGCATGTCCTGTCACCTGCTGGCATATTCCTCTCTGCCCCGTATGCTGAGAGCTCGTTCGCCCTGCTCTCTTTTGTTGGCTACCTCTTCTTTGCGAAAGCTCTGCGGTGCGAGCAACCGACCTTTGGCCATGATGTGAGTTTGGTAGCCTCTGGCCTGTGGTTCGGATTTGCCGCCACCTTCCGCAGCAATGGCATATTGCATGGCATCCCCTTTGCCGTTGAGCTTCTTCGCGAACTCCAGTCCCCGCCCAACCTCCGCAGTATACGAAGGCGTATGGCTTTGATCATTGGAGGATCAGCTATTGCTTTCGGGTTCGCCTTGCCTCAATTCAGTGCTTACCAACTATACTGTTCCGGAACTGCGAGACGACAATGGTGCTCGAATCTACCGCCAAGTATATATACCTTTGTTCAAGCACATTACTGGTGCGTTCCTTTACATCCTCCCCTTCCAGAAACGTGTTGCTAACATGTGCATCCAGGAACGTTGGTTTCCTGCGCTACTGGACCCCAGGAAACATCCCCTTGTTCCTTCTCGCTGCTCCTATGTTATACTTGCTTGCCAAGTCAGGTTCTGCCAGCCTTTCTAACTCCACAAACCTTGCGGTCAAACATACAACTCCCAGAACTCAAAATGACCTGCAAGCCCTTGTGAGATCGATGGCCCTCACTCAGCTGATTCTCGTGATCTTGGCAGTCACCACATACCATATACAGATCATTACGCGTCTTTCTTCGGCATACCCCCTGTGGTACTGGTGGTTATCCAGTCTCTTAGTCGATTCGAAGACCTCTCGTTTTGGATCGAATTTTGTGGCCTTCTGCGCCATGTATGCCGGGATTCAGGGTGCTTTGTTTACCTCCTTCCTCCCACCGGCTTGAGATTGGATCTGCATGTGTCAGTATCTCACTTGCGATTCGCGCTACAGTGATCATTATCCTTGATGTCAAGGATCACACTTTCGGTAGCTGACCGTATCCATAAGTTCAATAGGCACGGCAGTCTAGATCTGATGAAAAGTTTGCGCAGTCGCATAATCCACATGACCATTCAAAACGCAGAGAGACATGTGGGAAAGAGGGATCATCTATATGGTCCCAATCTTCTGTTGCGCAATGGTAACATGCGAAGCTCGAGCTTTTCGAAACGACATATCCCGAAACAAGGGAAGATCTCACGTTTTGTATCAGCATGCAAAGGTACCTATGCCACCATGAATTGGCACCACGCTGTCTCCATGATGGGATCTTGGCCGGTCCAGATGGCCCAGATGAGTCTTCCTGACTGTCATGGGCTTGTTCACTATGTATGGGCTTACTCCGTGTCTGGTTCTGTATTAGGGACAGTCACAAGACCACCAGCCAACGCTTGTTCAACAGGCAAAGGAGAGTGACTTCTCGCAGCCGATTTCACAGCTTCGTGACCATGGAAGCAGCCTCATTCATTGAGACCTGCGTTCTCCCATGCCCACAGAGTGGCCTGTTGGACAAGCTGAGAACAAGGCTAGACCACCAGGTACTTAAAGGGCTAGGTGAAGCTCGCTCTGCCTGACGGGATCGAGTTCATGAAGGTGGTATATACTTCATGACGGCCTTCTGCCTCTTTGCTCTAATCATCTACGCGCTGCACAACCTGGAATGGAGAGTTCAGTCTCCATGGAATGGCCTTGTCGTGACCATCAGGTCGCCAGCATAAGGCTTGCGGCTCTGGCCTGGGCCGAACTTGGACAGAACGCGTCGTCGACCCTGCTTCCCAGACACCAACAAGCCCTTGTGGCCAATACGAAGACCTTTGCCGAGCCACGATCGCGTCGCCGCTGCCGAGACACGAGGATATCGCCGGGCCGAGCCACGTTGTTGTCGCCAGCTAAGCCACGATGATGTCGCCAGGCCGGGAAGCTACAACCTTTCCTTCCTCATGGACGACATCATCCTGTTGCCCTAACCCCAATGGGCACCAGCAGACTGCCACAACAAAAATACTTGGCTGCTACTTGAGCAAGGCTGCTAAGGTTACCTTTTCTCCTAAGCCCTACTTCGCAGGCCCCTTCAACCCTGCAACCTCCAACTGCGGTCTGCAAAGGTGAGTCTCCCTATTCTTTTCTTTTTCTTCGTCCGGGTCATCCTCCTCACTCCAAGTACGAAGGCCAGTCTCTGACTATAAGCTCCCCGACTCCACTGCTTCGTCCCTTTCCCATCTCGCTCTAACGAAGGCCGCGCAGGTGAGGTTCTTCGTGATACATTTTAGCTTCTTCCACTGCCCTCTATCTCTGCCAAGTTCCGTGGGCTTGTACCTGATCCAACCTACTTCCTACCCTTTACCAATGCCCCATCATCTTCCCGACTGACTACGCGAGGACGAGCTGTCTTCCCAATATATCTTGCCTCGCGTTCCTCTCTATCGCTATCTGCCCTATCCCCCTGAGTCCTCCAGCCGGCCCATCACACACGCAAGCCTCCCTCAGCAGACAACACCTCCTACAACCTCATTGAGTACGCTTCTTGGACTGACTCTGCTCTTAGGCGTTCGTCTGAATCATACCGTGTCCGCTCCGTCTCCTTGTGCCCTTCAGCGTCGAGCGCGATCCAGCATCAAGGTACGCACGATCCACTGCTAGGGGAAGGGAGGGTCGAATTTTCTACAAAGGACATTATGCTGACCCTCGATTCCCACAGGCGCGACCATGAAGCCTACTAGATCTAGCCTGAAAAAGGCAGCGTCCGCCAGGCGCGCGGGCGCACAGAATGACCAGTGCGAAGGTGCGCTCGCTTATATGCATGAGAATCTGGCAATGCGTCTTTGAAGCAGGCTAACCAAGTCTATGCAAGTAACAGATTCACGCCCTGGAAACTCGACGGATGCCCAGTCGGGTGGTCCCGCTTTTACCGGTCCGTCCAGACGGGGTGGGTCTCAGGCCGTGGTTCCTCGGGGAACAATGCTCTCCTCTGGCCGTGGAAACAACCAGCAGCGGCAGCGTGTCAAGGTGCCTTCTGGCAATCGATTGATCAATCGTCGTCACTCTGCAACCCTCGGCACGTACAGATCCTCAGCCCGCAGAGCCCGCAGAGCCCACAGAGCCCGCAGAGCCCGCAGAGCCCGCAGAGCCTTCACAGCTGGTAGAGCCCGCAGAGCCCCCCCTTCTTTCTCCATCCCGGGCAACCTCAGCTCCAGAACCCCTTCTTTCTCCATCCCGGGCACCCTCAGCTCCAGAACCCTTTCTTTCTCCATCCCGGACGCTCTCAGCCCCAGAACCCGTTCTTTCTCCATCCTAGGCACTCCCAGCTCCGCCACTATGCTCGGAAGCTCCGAATCGCCCACCATGGACGCACAAGCAACCGGTAGCTCGCGCGACCTCGCTGACTGGCTCGAGATGACGGGCTGGGACAATGTTGAGTTCCGCGTTGCCGAGCTTGCCCGTTTCAGAGAGTTTCGCGAGATGTCCCGCCAGCGCGATCTCGACGATTTCCGTGGTGTTCCCGCCGGTTCCACGATGGCTCCCCGCGATTCCCGGGAGCGCGGCGATCACACTTTCGGTCCTCACTCGGCTCCCATGCCCGCACCAGGAATGTTTCGTCGTACCCCGTACAACGCTGGCCACCATGGAACCCACGTTCCCCACGATTCTCATGGCTCTTCCGGCTATGCTGCTCCTCGCCGCATTTATGCGCACCACTCCGGCATGCATGAGGGATATGGTCACGCCTACTCGACCTCCCACGAGAGCACCTTTCAGAACGAGGGCCCCCGAGGCCGCGATCGCTCTTGGTACACCTCCAGAGCTGCTCGTTCTTCGTCTCCCAACGATGCTGGCCGTGGCATTGGCCCCGAGCGCGACTACCGCGACTACCGCGACGTCCGCCCCCGACCGGAACCGACCGATGATGAGAGAGACATGAACCGGGAGTACCAGAATTATGGCCAGCCGAATCGTGTTGAGCTTGGCAACCCCGGCGGTAAGTCCACCAACAAGCCTTTGGCTGACTCCCGGTCCAACCCCTTTCGGATCTGGAACACTATCCCACAGGATTTCGCTAATGCCCATTTTCTTTAGAAACCCGGTTTTTTATCGTGAAGTCCTTCAACTTTGCCAACGTCTATGCTTGCCAGGACGATGGTGTTTGGGCTACCTCGGCCGCGAATGCCGACCTTTTCACTCGCGCCTTCGCCGAGTGCAAGAACGTCATCCTTTTCTTCTCTACCAACAGATCGCGCCTGTTCAATGGCTATGTACGTATCTCTCCAACCTCGTCAACGCAGCTGCTGACCGTCACGCTCTCAGGCCCGAATGGAGTCCGCCCCTTCTTCCGCGATCGAGAAGCCCGGCTGGTACCACGAGTTCCGAGGCGCCATCTCGGAGCCCTTCGAGGTCCAGTGGATCAGCAAGATGGCGGTGGAGGATCGATACCTTCGACACATCTCCAACGCCCTGAACGCCGGCCTTTCCATCACCCGCTCCCGTGACGGCCAGGAGGTGGATGGCGCGTCGGGCCGCGAGATGCTCGAGATCATGAACCGAGAGGCGCTGATTGCGCTTCGCGCCGGAGACCGCGGTTGAGCCGGTTGGAATGCCTCCCAATCGAGGCTTAGCCGAGATAGGCAGATAGTGCCTCGAAACTCGAAACTTGTAACACCAGGCATTTTGGTGCATGCCTTAAGTGACTTGGCGATATGTGTGTGTTATAGCATTGCTAGACGCCCCCCCTTCCCCCCTCTGAGTCTGTGCCCTGGTAAAGTTGGCACACTGGAAATTGCCTTTCCATGGGATAATTCCATTATTCATGATTAACCCAGATAATGGTGATACCATAGGTTAATCACTGCGATGTTGTTTATCGTATGGGATAGGCGTAGATGGAATAATCGTCATTCAGATAATTATCCCATCACCGGCCTGGGTGGTGACGATGAGCAGGGGCGCAGAATGAGTCTTGGAGGCTCAGTGTGCCTGCCCGGCGCGAGACAGACAAGCGCCGCCCACCTATAGAACCGGGTGCGCCGCCTCGAGAACCTGCGCGCCCGGGTCTCCGGCCGGCCGAAAGATGGCACATGTAGGGACCACCGTCGACCCCGGAAGCTCACCCGCCACCGCGGAGGGGCGCGCTATCACAGGGACACCGAACGAGAGGGTATGTGTGCACAGGATCATCGGTGGTCCAGTGCGAGCAGTAACTTCGGCAAGCTGGAGAGAGTTGTTGGCAATCTGGGGTAGTCTCCTCGTAACCAAGATGCGCCACGACGCAGAACACAAGGGGACGGGTTGCCCAGCGCGTGGCAACCGGAATGGCGAGGAAAACGGAAGCGAAGTCCGAGTGGTAGCCCGGAACGCCGCGCGATCCCGGCTCGGGGCTGGAGCAGCGGCAAGATATCGATTGCATCCATCCAGGAACCTTGCCTGCATCCCCTCCCTTTCCACTACCCCGAACATCCAGTGTCGCAGCTGCCTGCGCCGTCTCGCAACAAGCGAAAGGCAGCAGACGGGGAGTCGAGGACCGGTCGCTGCCGGCTACAGCGGCCAGTTGGTGGCACGTCGCGCGCGTCCCGCTCACCCGGCTTGGAAGACGGACGCCCTGAAACGTGTCGGGCGGGGTTCTACTGACGGGCTTGACGGTTTGACGGGGCCGTCAGTTTCTCTGCTGCTGTACGTACACGACAGTTGAGCCGTCCGAGCGAAACACCAGTTTTGGCGCCATCAGGAATCAAACCTGTATACTCCTCAACATATTTCCACCGAACTACGACACGCATGCAGCCCGTTCCGCGAAGACAATTACCTAATCCCCTGGAAGTCTACGGAGGCAGCTATTCTCCCCATAGACCTCCTTGTTTGGTGTGGTAGCGGAATTAGCGGGCAACAGCCGGTCGGCGCAGGGTTGCCCTGGAGGCATACAAGGCCGGAGGGCTTCGCATTGCTGTTGGCGCCGGAACCGGCGCCGACGCGGGGCTTCCACGCAACGGGGTGGAACCCGGATTCCTCGATACTGATCTGCGAATGGTGCGCAGCGGCCGAAGATCATCTGTCATTGCGCAGCTAGATCGACCACCGGCTCCGCGACGGCGCGATGGAAGCCTTTTTGGCCGTGATATTCTATGATGTCGTTGTCTAGTTATTAATGCGATCAAGCTGATGGTACCTTCTCCAAGGTGTACGGTCGGAGGTTAACAGCAGAAATGCGCTACACGTAGCATCGAAGAATGGCATTGGAGGCGTTCTGACGTCAGAAAGCAACCCTGGGATCAAGACATGCCTGATATGCGTAGGTTGTAACTGTGCTTATTAGATCACTGCGAGCAGATGGCATACTTTGGGAAACATTCCGCGATGCTGAGCAGCGCGCCGATGAACGTGTATCTTGCAGGCCGGGACCTGCCTGCGCACACAGGCTTGAGGCGGGGCAGGGCATAGGAGGCAGAGCGAGAACTGACACGAGACTATGTGTAAGAGACATAGAGACATTTCCGACGGGAAAAATGATGCATTGCAGAGTGTGCAGCGGCGGCACCTGCAACGTCTAGAGAAGCATCTGGTAAGGTACCGTAAGGCCGAGGTCAAAGCTGCAAGCTGCAGCCAAGGTTTCACGGTGGTCCCTCGCGCGATCGCTCGCGGGGAAGCCCACTTGCGATGCTGCGGGAGCCGGCTTCTGCGTGCTGCGGCAGCAGCATGCAAGGCAGGCAGACAGGAAAGCCGTTGCAGCCTGTGTGCCCTTTCCATCTCTCTGGGAATGCCACGAGATACGTATACGTACGTGCTAACTTGGTCAAGAGGGGGCCGTGCCTTCTTCCAAGGTTCAGGACGAGGACGAGGGACGCACTCTAATAATAGGGTATCCGTACTGCGGGGTTATTAGAGCAGAAGCAACCTTCAGGGTCTTCTGACCCGAGGGGCCCGCGCGATGAAACATTCTCAACGGGATGCAGTTGGTAGTACTTCGTACAGCACGCGTCTGGTGGTCTGGCTACCTAAGGTACTTACCCAACTAGGTAGGTAGGTACTATATGCGTGGGCATGGCCTTGATGATTCCATTGTCAGACATCCATGGATACCTTATACACTTTCTTTTTATCTCGTCTCTGATCAGTGGCTGTGATTCGAGGTCTGAGCGAGCCTTTGCGCCATGACCATCGCCCGAGCTCACTTTATTGCTGTTCCTGATAAACGACGCGGAAGTCTCTTCCGCCGGCCAGACACACCCAGATGCATCGTCATCACCGCGTCGCCAGAAGATCTCAGATCCTCTTCAGCAGATAGACGGCACGAGGCCTTGGGAGGCCCAAGCGAGAGCATATTGACAGCTGCCGATAGCGTGTACTTTCGGCATCAAAGCATACCGCCAGCCAAGGACATGGGGTTGCAGATCCACGTCGGTGCTCCTCATCCATCCCGTCGGTTTTCGAAGTTATAGTTGCCCGTCTACCGTAGTGCCGGGCGATGAGGGTCTCGTGCATTGACCCCCAGCCGAGATCGTACTTACATCTGGCAGTCTCTTTTCGTCCGTGTACAGATAGATCGGAGGGTTATGTTGCACGCGGCGATTCAACCAAGATCGCGATGCGGATACATTGTTCGAATCGGAACAGGCACTGCTCTGGAATAGCACTCAATGGTACCCAAGGTCGCAGATTGTACATACGCTGGCGACCTAATTGAAGTAGAGACCTAACAGCTCTCCGGTCGTTGACCAGCGATCGCCAATGCTCACTAGCAGTGTATGGAGGTTGACAAGGACCGATTAGACGCAGATTGCAAGTATAGAGCAATACATAAGGTACCGACCGTCGACTGCCTCGCGGGCCACAGCCAAGCGAGGCCGCCTTGCTCCCGACATATCGGTTACTGCAGATCTGTTTGCAGTGGCACGTTTTGTGCATTTGCGCATCGAGGCAAGGAGGCCTGTCAAAGAGGCAGACTGCGCTTTGGGACCCAAGATACGTATCGGCAGGGGTCTTATCTGGACGGATAGGCGCAGACCGAAGTTTACTCGGAATTTGCTCCTTTCAAACGAATCGACGAGTCACGCGCGCAACTGGAGTGTTCGCCTTGGTCCAACGTTACGGGGAGCCGGCTATTTGAATTCACCCCCGTAATGGATTCAGGAGAGTTTGCCAGTAGCAGAAGTACCTAAGGTACCTACCCAGGCGGCATGCGTAGTACTGGTCGTGGTCTGGGCCCTATGACCGCGTTACCGTGGTTGAGGCCTGCTTGGTGTCATGCGTAAGAGATTGTCGATTGTCGATTGTCGATTCACACGATAACTGAGTTCTTTACAGTATCCGTTTCTGTTTGTTCGCATGCGAGAACAAAATGCCCTTGTGCTTTGACGACTCAGGACAAACACGCAGGAACACGCAGGTACCCGAGAGTACCCATCTGCCCACTTGTAGCTATCGGGAACGGGCATTCGAGGCCGCAGCCCTTTCCAGACCAAAGACGACTCATTCTGCTCAGGGACATGTCGCATCATCGCTAGAACCTTCATCTTCAACAACACGTGGCCGAGGGCAGGTTGGACATCGAACTCGATTCTCCATACTCGTCCGGTACGTGTACGGGTAGAAATGATACGAAATCACAATATGCGCTAGCCAGAATAGCACGGCCAGCTCGCGGCCAGCAGCCTCCTAAAGTGAGATAATCACCGATGGTGCTCTAGCCTCCGCCTGGCTAAAGAAACCGGTTGCTAGCCGGGCAGTGCAGGCAGTGCAGGCAGTGCAGGCAGCGCAGGCTAGGGGCACCTTGCGTTGCTTGCTGTCCGTACGTACGTACAAGCCGTCACGCTTTCATCAGGAGGTCCTCGTCGCCTTGTACAGTACCTTAGCTGACGAACACCAACCGTTCCACGATGCTCCATATCACACGTCTCTGAGGGGTAAAGATCACTGATATCTTGCTTTGCCCATACCTTGCCAGTGTATCATTGGCGTGGGGCCAACCCAAGGGCCCTGAGTGAGGGTCGGGGTCGCTTGACTTGGCGTCAACGTCTTCATCACAAATTCTCCCCCAAGCTTAGCTGGTTATTAGGTGTGTGACCAATTTCGGAGTCTTCACATCGCGCGATCCCCGGATGTACGACATGACCGCCATGACCCAGCCGCTAGAGCCGTGATTAAATCATGGACTTTATCCGATTCGATTTTCTGGGAAAACCCTGCAAGCCAACTTCGTTCCGTGAGCAGCAGCAATGGTCAAGCGTGTCAAGGCGGCCAAGGGCAGAACGTCAAGGTCGTCAAGTCATCTTCAGAAACATGGATTACCATCTGCTGGCAACAGGCGCACTCTGGCATCTGCGCCTGCCGCATGTGCTTCCGTTCCTCACCAATCTCTCCCTCTCCCTCTCCCTTTCGGATCAGCGTGAACATGCTTGAACTTGCAGGGTTGCATCACCGCGGAAGGCTTCTGCAGGGATGGGAACGGGGGCAGCAGGACGATCCATGCCTAGTTGCCGAGATCCCTATTGGGCAAGGTGGTCAGAGCCTAGACAGAGCACGGCTCACAGACGCACCCGCCAAAGACGCCCCAAGCCCACAGCTTCACAGAAGTCTCGTTAGCCTGGTGGCTGCATGGATGGCGGTGCGAAGAACTCGCGACGCCAGCGCGGACTCGGATAGTTGCTCTCTAGTGGCCTGCGCAGGGCTTGATACGCAAAATACGCCAACAATGGCGTTGGGACCTCTCTCGAATCGTAGAGAGCCCCCGGCTGCTGAGCTCGGGTTTCGAGGTACAGACTCAGTACCCTACTTCACCTTGGCTCTGTTAAGTAATGGCACACCCTGCATTGGTTCCGTGGTCTGCAGGCGTCCGGCCACTGCTTCTCCAATTTTAATATCAGCATACGCCCCCGGACTGCTCACCTACCCTTACCTCTCCCACATCCGCTGCAGAGGGCTGCTCCTCTCCCTCATCTATTCTTTTCGGATCGTGAGCCCGATCCGCAGCTTTAACCATCCCCAGTACGGCTCCCTTGGCGACCATCGCATGGAAGAGACGCGACGACGAAGTAGCGAACACCTGTCTGCTGGGATGTGGATCTGAGAAGAAAGGGGAAGCGAAGCGAGGTGTAGAACTGGGGGGATCCTGGGGCTCTCCGACCGGCAAACTCCCTGACTCAACCTCATCAGCAAGTCAGCTCACGATTCTCTGACGAAAGATCGCCACCGAAAAGTTCGCGGAAGGTGACGGACATTGGGAAAGTCAACATCAACTACGGCCACCAGAGGAAGAGTCTCATTGGCCGAGTCTTGCGGAGGCAGAAGAACCGAACTGGGGCCGACTTACCTTGAATGCTGCATGTTGCAGAGAACGACATTCTCAGAATCGACACTGAAAGCTTGAGCATATCAGCACCCTTTCGAGGGCGATCGCGGACCAGCATAGCTCCCGCAAGCCGACTTTCGCGAAGACCAACGGACGAGAGGCGGTAATATTACTGTGTACTCCATCAGGTGGGGGGATCTGGCGATTCCAGTCGTGGTCCGACTTGGCCATGCGAATGACGAAATACCGCCTGCGACATTCGAAGACTTGAGTTCGACGCCCCGAGTGGTTCGCCGAATATGGGCAACAAATCCAAATTCACGTTCCCGGTGCCAGGGAGGTCCAATAAGCACCAACAGAAGCCGGATACCTCGAGGCTGTCGATTTCCACGCCACTTTCAAAGGCCCAAAAAATCCTAGGCACCGGCGGAATCAATATCGATTCTCGCAATAAGGAGTCTGGTCGTTCGTGGGAGGGAGCTTCTGCTTGCGGAATCAGCATAGCAGTATCCGAGAGTTCTGCCAGCCAGGCCACGCATGACACCGGCCTGGGTTTGGATGACGATGGGACTTCACAAACAAGCTACGGGGCCGGCTTCTGGGAGCAAGAGTCGGAGATCTTACCTCGCTTTCTTCGCAGCGGTCATGGGCCGCCCAGCCGGAAGGGCCTGAAGTCCAAAGGATCCGCCGTCACACTCAGCAATGATGGCCGGGAGACGGCGACAGACAACTCTTTCGCCCATCGCCGCTCCTCTGTCGCGAGCGCACAGACTCACTATGAAGCTGCTCGAATGCCGCTCGCTATATCGCAGCAGACTTCAAACTCGGCTATGGCAAAAGGTCTGCCTAACAAGGTTAGCTCGCTCCTGGACATGGACGGCTCGCTGGGCGGACCCTCCGCGAAGAAGAAGAAACCATCCAAGCTGGATCTTTCCAGACTCAGATCGAGGCATCGCAAGCACCAAAACGATAGCCTACGCGCGGGATCCGCTCCGGCAAGCGGGGTCGTTGGGAACTCATCATCAACGGTGTCCCTGTCGACCGGGGGCTCTCCGAATTTATCACTTGAGCCCTCACCCGTGTCCCACACGGGATCACTGAGCAAGCATCCATATCAGCAGGCGAAGTACAACAACAGCGGTCAGTATCTCAAACCTGGGCACCCACAAGGTGGCAGGGATACAAGCGGACTAAATCAGCTTTACGACCACTATGAGCAGATGACGCTGCGCGATTCTGGCTTCGGAGAGGAGTTGCTTGAAGAGGAGGAGGAGGATCCTCCCTACCTGGAGCCACGGACGTACCAGCCATCTCCTACGTTCTCGGCCTTGAACCGCATTACCCCGTTGCCACATCCTGAACAAGGCGTCCTCGGACACTCCCGAGATAATTCCTATGACAGCAGGCCTGCTGCCATAAAAACGGAGACGGCCGGCGCACCGCAGATCCCACCGGCTGCCAAAAGGGACTGTTCCGCAAGCGTATCCAGCCGCCATACACGAACCTCTAAAGCTTCTCCTTCGGTCCGGAGTATGATGGATTCCGACCGGCAGCAGAACAGTGTCCTTTCACTCACAGATTCCGACTCGGACGATGATGAGGTTCTCGGGTCAATGCCGGATAGGTCCTCTATGTCCTATCAGGCGAGTATATCTTGCGACGGTGCCAGCATACGCTCGGATCCACGGCCGAATATTGCGCAAGTACCGGGCTTCCCACATCCCCCAATGGGGCGGACCTCCAATGCATCTACCTTCACCCAGCTCAAGGAACGTCTGGCCAACCCGCCAGGTGCAGCAGTTGCTAGTGAAAAGCGCTCGTCCTCAAGCCAAACCTTCCGCTCCAAAACCACTTCTATGAGCACGGTGACCCCTTATCACTCTGGGCTCACTTTCGGGCATGACACGCGAATGTCTGTTCGCTCGACGGACACTATGGGGTCCACATATTCAGGACAGCTTTCTGGCTACGGTGTCGAGGAAGCACGGGCGGTGTCCTTCGTGCCCCTTGCCTCCACTGCCGAGGCAGCCAACGGCGTATCGGCGCCTGCATTCCCAGGTCACGCGGATCAGCTATTGCTTCGACGAACAGACCAGAACCACCCTGCGCGTCGGTCGGATCAGCCTACGCCACCGTTATCACCGACTAGTGTTGAGTTCTGTATAAAACCGCCGGGAACGCGGCCCTACTCGACGGCGAGTACGGAAGAGGAAGAGCACAATGCACGAATGATGGCGGTGACAAGGCAAGAGGAGATGCTGTTGGCAGCCTTGCGCAAGAAAAGGGCTAGAATGCGTGAGAATCTCATGACCGAGGTGGAGACAGATCGAAGTAGGCGAGGGAGTACGTCGAGCAGCGGTAAAGGAAGCTCGCGGGGGTACCAGTCGTCGACGAGAGTCACTGGAGGCAAAGAAAAGTCGGAACAGCCGAGTAGCTTGCCGCAACAAGGTTCCTCTCTACAAAAACCACGACACGGTGAGACCAAGCAATCCTCGTCCGGTCCGGCAAAGAAGACAGTGCCAGAGACACTCTCGCATCACCAACACGTTCTTCTTTACCTCGATCGTCCTGTCAGCGGCGAGTCGGATCTCGTCACGGCGGACCCAAGTCCCAATCCGAGCGAATATACGGACGACGGCACCGACTACCTGTCCCATCCCGACCATAGGAGCCGATCGCGATCGAAACTAGGCAGCGCTTTGGGGCATTACAACGGCATGCCCCGCAAGGACTCGTCTGTGAGTTCGAGAAGCGGCCCCTTGCGAGCGCAACTCGACGACGTGCCTGAATCTTCCCAGGAGGACGCCGGTGACGACTTCGACGACGGGGAGTTGGATCTCTCTGCTTTCCCGACGGCACCGAGCCAAAACCGGCAGCGCCCGCAAGCGTCTCCCAACCCGGGTATCGCAAGGCCTGATAGTCCGGCATTTCTGCATCCCTCCAGCGCAGAACAGACTACGTCCAAGCCCAAGCCCCAGTTCAAGAGCAAGAAAAGCGCTGTCCGGCTGAGCGCGGTTGGCCGGGTCAATTCTCCTGTGCCTTGGTGGGGCGACGATGATTAGACCCCTTGCGGACTTGAACGGCACTTCCCATTCTTCCTTATGTCTTACGAATGCGTCCTTACGAGATCCATGGCCCACGTATACCTGGGCCTCGAATTGCTCATTTACGACGATGCTTTTCCTGTCTTTCGTCTTTCACCTGACTCATCCGACTTAACTCGGCGGATATACCAAAACACCGGACCGGCGTACCTGCACACGGTTATTGATACCAGTTTCCCCATGTAATTCACCTTGATCGCGGAATGCGCGTGCAACAACGACGCATCCCGCCAAGGTATATCGTGCCATGGGCTTGGATTTCGTGGCCCTTCGCCGCATAATGGACGATGACACGTAAAATATCGCGATGGGTTTGCAATAATGAGAACATAATTGGAGATGTCTCTGCATGCTTCGAGTGGATATACCAGTTGGCGAAGCACAATAGGCCAACCAAGGGAAAGGTTCGAAGCTAAAGCAACGCGCAGTCGCAATAGACCTATATAAGCTTGCTTTTGAACTTGACGACAACAAATTTGGATGACTGGCATCGCAAATGAACAGTCCGAGATAAAATATCCATTCTCTACAATCGTGTCCAGCAATCTTGCACCTAGGAACCTCTGACCAGCCGCTTTAAGGCAGTGTGGCGGGCGTGGCTAGTGTAATAGACCTCGAGACGGGACGGCATAGAATCGCTGTCTTGCTACGATGGCAGATAGCAACCTCAGCACCTCCGTCGTGGATGAACATGTATGGTTCGAAATTGGCGGTCGATCCCATGCGTATTGAATGCACATCGCTGCCGCGCATGAGGGAGAAAACTGCCCACTAATGGTGAGAAGCAAAAACAGAATGTGAAACAGCCCCTGTTGGAGGTGACTGGAGAAGGTTGCGAAAGCGGATAAGACCCAATACGCGGGGAAGAGGGTCCGTTGTGTTCTGCATTGAGGCCTGCTTGCGTGCATCGCCCCTATCTGGGCCTATCAGGCCTACCAGGCCTATCAGGAATCAGGATACAGCAGCTCCCAAGATGCCTTCATTGGGCGACCAAGCGACGGGCTGCTTGACAAGAGGTCGATAGCCAATTGATATTGTAGTTGGTAGACGCGACAGCTCTCTGTTTAATCAGTATGAGCATAACCCGAAGTGCCCATAGAGACAGGCGGCGACGGAATGGTGTCGAGTATAGCTGTTAGCTTGGCAAGCTTCTACTTCTGGAACGGTATTGTCTGTTCTCGCAGATACGCAAGTTGACTGACTCCTTGCTATGTCCAGCCAGCTTAAACGCAAACGATCGTTCACCAGCCGTATGAAATAGCTCAAAGTTAAGACCTGGCAGCTTTGAGTTGCGCTCTCGAGATTCAGCTGCACCTAGAAGGGGAGGCCACAGGAGGGTTGCAGTGGTACAGGCCAAGACAGGCACACAGGACAAGCGACGGGGTCCATGCGCCGGGCGAGCTGTGACTGGACCACGCCAAAACCAGTTCAGCCCAGCCAGAGTCCAGACCTGCAGTGGCACCTGGGGAGCTTTTTTTACTCCGCGACGCGCATGGATCGCAACACACAACGCAACGCAACCTGAACACAACACACCATCGCATCTCCCCTATTCCTCCATCGTTTGCCTTGGTGCTTAGCTACCAGAAACTAATTTCGCAACGGCCGTCCTCTTCGATCATCGACCTTACCTAAAGCACGTTGCTGTGCGTCTTACCAACACGACAGCGCCAACCCAATCCACCTACCCACCCGCCCACGCGAGCACGCGAGCACGCGAGCACACCCGACTAAAACAGTCCGGACCCAGCTTGCCTTACGTCACGAACTCGGACAAGGAGAAAGAGCTCGAACGAGAGCATTCCGACCGATACAACTCTATCGGAAGCCAACATACCATACCGAGTCTCCTCTTCTTGTGTCGAATGCCCCCCGATCTCGACTTGGCCCGGGGGCATTCCTGAGAAGCACCTTTCACTCCCACCCGCTCTTCGCCATGGCTCTTCTCGATACCCCTCGTGGCCCACCGCCGCAGCCGGCGGGAGGCCCGACACTGTTCGGCATGCCCATGAAGCAGATATCCTTGATCACCGTACGTCCGGATCTCAGACCAGCCAGCGAGCACCCCAAGGCATGCTAACAGCCATTCCTCCCGTAGTTGACCTTCCAGAACTCGGCCCTGATTTTGCTCATGCACTACTCACGCATGATGCCCCCGAGCGGCGACCATCGTTACTTCACTTCCACCGCCGTCTTCCTGACCGAGGTTATCAAATTGGCCATCTCCATGACCTTTGCCATGTACGAGGTTTCGCGCAGTCTTGCACCTTCGACTCCGGCCACTGTTCTGTTCGAGCAAATCTACCGATCCGTATTCTCCGGCGATGGTTGGAAGTTGGCTATACCCGCTACGCTGTACACGCTGCAGAACACGCTGCAGTACGTGGCAGTAGGCAATCTGGATCCCGTGCATTTCCAGATCGTATACCAGCTGAAGGTGGGCCACTGCTCTCCTGTTTACAGATTTTGATCACGAATCGGCGAACTAACAAGGCCTGGCAGATATTGACCACCGCCCTCTTCACGGTGACCATGCTCGGGCGGTCCCTGACCTCGAAGCGGTGGATCGCGCTCGTCATCCTGACCATCGGCGTCTCCGTCGTCTCCATTCCTTCGTCTGACTCGAAAGAAAGCGCGTTCGTCATCCACGACATGACTGATCACTTCTTCCCCCGATCCGTACACGAGCTTGGGCAGGTGGCCAACGGCATGGGCGAGGTGGCTCACGAACTGACCAAGCGTGGCATGAATACATTGGCGGAAGTTGGCGACGCGTTAGCGAAACGTTCCGCTTCTTATGAGGGCATTGAAGAGGACCAAAACTCGGCGCCTGTCATGAACTACTCGATTGGTATCTCTGCCGCCCTCGTGGTCGCGGCTCTGTCGGGTCTGACCGGTGTCTATTTCGAGAAGGTGCTGAAGGATCCAGCCACTTCGGTCTCGGTCTGGATTCGCAACATCCAGTTATCCTTTTATTCGCTTTTCCCTGCGCTTATAGTCGGAGTCATGTTCAAGGATGGCGAAGAGATCGCTACGCACGGTTTCTTCGACGGGTACAACTGGATTGTCTGGTCTTTGATTCTCCTGCAATCTTTCGGTGGCGTGCTGGCGTCGCTCTGCATCAACTACGCCGACAACATCGCGAAGAACTTCGCTACGAGCATCAGCATCGTCGTCAGCTTCTTATTCAGTGTCTGGTTCTTCAATTTCGAAGTGTCATTTACTGTGAGTTCCGACCGGGACGAACCTTCATTGCGACTGGCCACTGACCACATATTTGCAGTTCCTGCTTGGCACCTCTCTCGTTTTGGTTTCGACCTTCCTCTATAGCGGCCCGGATCGCAAGCGAGGCCGCCCCAGTCCACTCAACATCGTTAATTACGAGAAGACCACGATTGACCCCATGAACACTCCGAGATCGAACGACAGACTTGAGGTCCCGAACCCGATGGACAGTGTCCGTGGGTACGGTCTTTCTTCGTCCCGTCCCGCTTCACCGTTACGACACCACGTTCGCGTACCATCGGCGAGAGGCAAAGACCGCGAGGAATGAAAACCCGAAAGTGCTTCGACTTATGACTACGTACAGAGATGAATATCGATCGGGCGGGGTTTGTATCAAGTGAGAGTTTCGCAGACACCCAGACCCCGCCTTGAGTCGAGTTGGATGACACGACGAAAACGGGGTATATACGATGGCTGCAGATGGGGAGTGCTACAGGATATAGAGCGATCACCACAAAAAGAGATAGGACGCATGCAGAGCGAGGCGCTGGACGCGGCAGGCTACACCCCAGCCGTTGCTTGGACTCGACCTCGGCGGCACGGGTAGGGACGATTCGAAACGAGTGATGAAGATGAGCAAGCGGACTTCTTTTCCTCGTTTGGGCAAAAACGAATCTCCTGCGTATTGTATAGTAATCTATTGACTGATGACCACCAGCTACACTATCACCCTGCGTGATCCTGGATCCCCAAAGACACGACAGCTCGCCTCGCTTTGCTCAGGGGCTTTGTTCAATTTTTTTTTATTTGTAGCGTCAAATGGTTGACGAGGTCATGTCCCCCTTGCCGATCTTTGCTTCCATGGTCTTACAAGCGTCTTTTGAACGTGTCACGTGCTGCTTCGACTCGAGTCCAGAGGTCGAGGAAAGCGCGATCTGAACGACGATGTGCCTTCCACCAGGGAGAGCGCAAGACAGGCTGGTCACAGGCAGTCGCTGCTCCCTCTTCTACCTTAACTCCGCACACTATCATGTGCCTGGTGCAAATTCTGCCCGTTACGCCTTTCCCGGCATATTGTATTCTACCCGGGATACCAGATGCGCCGGTCCAGCATAGTGCGCATGATCAGCCTTGACGAAGAGAGGGTTGGCTAATGCACCTATATCTTTACACACGCAAGAAGATTTACCTTACTTTCTGTTCGTTTGATGTACCCTTCCTCTTGCCCTCTGGTGTCCTACCTGCGAAGCCACTGTGTCGCTCGATCACGATGTCGCGTGAAGAGATAGGCGAAAATGGTCACCTCAACGATGTCGCGCCCGGAGGCATCCGAGATAGGCACATTCAGAATATTATCGACCATGCCAACAGCCTGTTCCCGGACCCTGCCTCCCAATACCCATCGCTGCCAGCACTGAAAGGCCTTGAAAGAGGACATTCCTCGCGCAGTACCGTGGACGATGATCGAGACGGCGATGCGAACCTCGATGATTTCGGTGCGTAGTTGTAAATGGCCCTCCAAGAACAGCGCTGACTCTTTTTGACATAGACCTCAACCTCCTTGGCCGCTCTCGACCGTCTGCTCCGTTCCTCGGCTTGAACGGACCGAGTCAGCGCCTCCCCCTGGCCCCTAGTTCCAGCGTCACCAAGCCTTCGAGAGTCTTGGGTGATGCCAGCCATCACTTCAGACCGTTTGTAACTCGTGAACCAGGCTATCAGTCCCCTTTTCAGAGCCATCCTGTGGTTCCTCGTCAGTCCAGACCGGACCAAGTTCTGCATCAACACTACTACGATAGTGGTGGCTTTAACAAGGCGCCTACTTTCGAAACACCGAGTGTACCACGGCGCACACTACCGCCTTACCAGGGTGAGTTCAAATGACATGGAGATGGGAACTGTGCTGACAATCGACGGCTAGCATCCAACAGTACACCGCCCCTCGAATCCTCGGCGCCGAGCAGCTCGCCTTCGATTCCAATCCATTCCAGTCCTTCCACGCGTCTCAGTCTTCAAAAACAGAAAAACCCCGTGAACGGGCCTCCCGCGGCCCCAAAGTGGACTCAGAGATTACAGCTCGATCTGGAGCATGCGCCGGGAGAGCCGCCTATCGTCAACAACACGCGTCTCATTAATCCCCGGGAGGCGCTTCCTGATAGATTCCGTGCAGTCTTCCCCTATGAACTGTTCAATGCCGTCCAGTCCAAGTGTTTTCCTGCTGTATATGGCGCCAATGATAACGTTGTTGTCTCAGCGCCCACTGGCTCGGGTAAGACTGCTGTGCTGGAGATGGCTATTTGCAAGCTGGCAGCAACTCCTGGTGGAGAAAACTTCAAGATCGTTTACCAGGCTCCAACAAAATCACTCTGTGCCGAACGAGCACATGACTGGGAAAAGAAGTTTTCCCACATGAACTTACGATGTGTGGAGCTCACAGGGGACACCTCTCGAGCGGAGGCAAGTCGAGTTGGAAGCGCGTCCATCATCGTGACGACTCCAGAAAAATGGGACTCCATCACCAGGAAGTGGTCAGATTACCGGAAGCTTCTACAAATGGTTCGCTTGGTCTTGATTGATGAGGTCCATATCCTCAAAGATTTGCGAGGAGCTACCCTTGAGGCCGTGGTTTCACGGATGAAGACAAGTGGTGCCAATGTCCGCTTCGTCGCATTGAGCGCAACCATTCCCAATATCAAGGATATCGCCAAATGGCTGGGCCGTGACCATCACACACCAACCGAACCTGCGCACTTCGAGGCTTTCGGGGAAGAATTGCGCCCTGTCAAATTGCAAAGATACGTATATGGCTACGAAGGAGGCTCGAACGACTTTACATTCGAAAAGATGCTTGATGGAAAGCTGAATCTTTTACTCGCAAAGCACTCTGAGAAGAAACCTATCATGGTGTTTTGCCTCACCAGGAAATCCTGTGAGCGCACAGCCAGGGTCCTCGCTGAGTGGTGGTCAGCCAGCCGAGGGGACGATAAGGCCTGGCCTGCTCCCACCAACCGCATTCCAGTCCTGTCCCGATCACTTCAAGAGCTTGTGCGATACGGTGTCGCCTTCCATCATGCAGGGCTCGATGTTCAGGATAGAACGGCGATCCAGAGGAACTTTCTCGATGGCCAGCTCCACGTCATTTGTTGCACTTCCACTCTGGCCGTCGGGGTCAACCTGCCCTGCCACACTGTTGTTCTCAAAGGAACCACCGCGTACACTGACAACGGAGTCCAAGAATACTCTGATCTTGAGGTTATGCAGATGTTCGGCCGTGCGGGTCGCCCTCAGTTCGATAACAGTGCAGTGGCAATCATCATGACGAAGACGAGCCACGTTGGACGATATGAGCGCATGATATCCGGCACGGAAATACTGGAGAGTACACTCCATCGGAACCTCGTGGAGCACCTGAACTCTGAGGTTGGTCTCGGGACCATACAAGACATCGAGACTGCCAAGCAGTGGATCGGAGGGACATTCCTAAGCGTTCGTGTGCGCCAACGTCCACAACACTACAATCTAGACGAAGGGGGCGGTGCCAACAATCCAGATGAGAGAATGGAGAGATGGTGCGAGCGGGATATCCAGCTTCTGCAAGAGTACGGCCTTATCACGAGGACCACACCGTTCAGATGCACCGAGTACGGACACGCAATGTCGAGATATATGGTTCAGTTTGAAACCATGAAGCTCTTGCTTTCGATTCATCGCGGTGCCACGATCGCAGAAATGGTGAGTTCAATACGGAGGGTCTCAATGGATGTGATACTGATTCCCCATTCAGCTACAAACAGTCTGCAAGGCCGAAGAGTTCAAGGAGTTTCGCTTCAAGACCGACGAGCGCTCCGTATATCGGGAACTCAACAAGTCGCCGTACATCTTGTTTCCAATAAGAGAGACCCTAACGCAGCCCTGGCATAAGATATCAATGATAATCCAGATCTACCTAGGAGGCGTCGAGGTTCCTAGTGGAAAGGATACTCATTTCTCCAAGATGGACTTGGCGAAGGAGAAAACGATCGTCTTCGATCGCCTCAATCGTCTCGTTCGCTGCATTGTCGACTGTAAAGCGTACGACGGCGATGGCTTCGGAGTCCAAGCAGCACTTGAGCTTGCCCGTTCAATTGCTGCTCACGCTTGGGAGAACAAGCCCTCGCAGTTGTCCCAGATTCCAGGTTTCGGTCCGGTAACAGTACGGAAATGGACCAGCCGTGGCATCCGTACAGTGCTTGGTGTTGCCGAACTGAGCACCATCGATATTGAACGAATAGCCGTACGAAATCCTCCGTACGGAAATACCGTCCTGAAGCATATAGAAGACTTCCCTCGATTGACACTGCGCGCTGACATCGTCCAGTCCAAAGCGCAGAATGTGGATACAGATGATGCGGTATCTGTAACTCTTCGGGTGAAGCTGGGCCATTGCAATAACTCAAATCCTCCGACCTGGCGGAATAAGGTCCCTTCTGTGACCTTAATGGCCATCACTACCGACGGGAGGCTTGAATACTTCTGGCGGGGCAGCATTAGAAAAGTTGACAAGTCCGCTGGTCTGGACCTCAGGTTTCCCGTGGCTCTAACCGGGCCGAAGCAAGGGATACGCTGCTACTTCAGTTGCGAAGAGATCGTCGGGACTCAGGTCATGAGGACCTTGGAGCCAAATATTCCAGCGTCTGCGTTCCATAACCTGAAGAAAAGGGACGAGGAACGGCAAGCGTCCGACGTGGAGCTACTGGAACAGGACATGGAGTTTGATGATGTTGCTGATGAGGATATGCTTGATGCTTTAGAAGGTCCTGATGGCCATAACGAAGACGATTTCGCTGGGCCGCTGAATGACCTCGACGGAGACTTTCCCCTCATCGAAGAGCTGCTTACTATGGGAGAAGGGTTGAAGTCTTCTGACGAGCCTGCTATGATGGCAAACGGCAAATGGATGTGCAAACACATATGTCGAAACAATGGCCTAACGAAAACAGGGAAGCCATGCACCCATCGGTGTTGCCACGAAGGGGTGGACAAGATTCGACAATCTTCCCAACGAAAGAAGCAGCAATTCGCTATAGAAGATCCGCATGGTGCCGACGATGACCCAGACGAAACTTTTGGCTCTTTCTCAATGCCATCCGGATCTCAGGGAACCAACCGGCTTAGGGATCAATTCGCCAGTGGTAATCGAACACCGGCACTACCTGGCGATCGCTCCCCGGGGCCAAAGACCAAGCGACATCGCGATAATTCAGGTTTTCCTGGGCCACGAAAAAGTCGCAAGGTGGAGTATCCGTCCACAAGCGTCTTTGGAATAGAATGCATCGATCTCGCAGCCGAGGATGAGGAGAATGCCGATAGGCCGGCCCAGCCCAAGAAGGCAACCGCACAGGCAGGAAGGGGAAGACAGAGCCTTGTTCAACTTCACGACTCATCAACGACCAACATTGCAGCCCAGTCAAGATTGACGAAAAGCTACAAGGAGAAGCGATTGTCCCCCACTCCTCCATCCATATATAACGCTCGTGCAGTCAATGGCGATAGCCAGACGTCGCACTCGGAGAATTCCAACGCTGCCCCCCTAACCGATTTTGCCGACCAAGGGAGCGAGGAATTCCCCGATCTCCCTGATCTGGACGAGCTCATATCGACCGGTAGACCGCACAGGACCCGGCATAGCTCACTAGAGCGACTTGAGGACGAAACTTTGTACCCAGGCGTGGTTCAAGAACTCAAGGACAGCATAGAATTTGGTTAGGCGCCTAATCTAAGCTTCACGACGGTCGATGAACTGCAGAAGGCCTCCCAGCGGTTTGACTTGCCGACCGCCCCCGTCCTCACTGGACACGAGCAGAATCAGATTGAGTCGGAAGGTGTGGGTGGTATCACGCCGTCGACACATGAGCCCAGCGAGGCCCTCCTAGGCCTTGGTACACCAACTGGAGATGTTCGGACTCCCGGGGGTGGCATATTTGCATGCCCACCTTTTCCTGCAGGCGTCCATGAGGAATATCTGGAAGGCCAAGCCGGTCTTGGTGAGGCAAGCCCAAGTCACACAGGATTCACCGATCAATCGGCGAGTGAGCCTGCCTGGCTCTCAGAGTTCGATCCAGGACTGGTCAACATGTTTCGAGGATGTGTCAACTTTGTTGACTAACAGTCGGGTGGAAGGGAAAGGAATGACAGCGCACATGATTGCGTATCTAGATCACAGGGTATGGCGCCTAAGTAGAGGACAGGCGCTTATTGCTGGAGAATATGCCGGAATCAATCTGGTAAGCTGCTCGCCGGGAAAGATATGACAGAGTGGCTGTCGATATAGCTTCCATGTATAAGTGTGTGAAATGATCATCCTGCCATCAAGCTTACACCACGGCGCAGCCTTTCCCCATCCGACGAGAGTGCTATGCGATGCCATGTGCAACTCTATTGGCCGAACGCCCCTGAATCGTGATCGGTGATCCAGGATGCTAATCAAGCATAGGGCAGGTAGTATAGTCTGCTTCCAAGAGGGCAACATCCGACTTCATCAGCCATTTGATGCGTCTAAAATATAATATTAGCACGGTTTCTATGATTATCCCAGAATTTAGGAATGCTACCAGTCCAAGCCTTCGCTGTCCAGGGGGCGGAGCCTCGGAGCAGGTGCGTCACCAGAGACCCCAGGGGGCACTTGGGACGCAGTTGATATCGTACGTACGCCCTCCAGGCTCCCAAGACCAAGCAAAGCAATACCACCTCATTTATCCTTCATCGAGAGCGCGTGGCATGGCCACCAGGGTGATTGATTCACTTAGAACTATGCGTCCAATGACGAGAGGAATCACAGTGGTGCGCTCACAGGGTGCCACGGGGGGCTCGGAGGCACGGTGCCCTTTCCCGCGAAGGACCCGTGTAATCAACCATGCTGTGCGCCCTGCCACGACCGTGGGTTGGGTAAGGGCGCTGGCGCGGCAGGACAGTCGTACACACATACAACGTGGCCCGGAGGGAGTACGAGGGCGAACACGAGGAGCGTGGAACCTGCTGCCATTTGCATTCCTGTTTGGCATCTTCGTCGGCGGTGCGGTCGAATGGCGATCTTCGTGCCCTTCGTCTCTCACGGATATACTCGTATGAGCTCCTTTATTCCCTTGACCCCTTGGACTGACTTCTGGGTCGCTTCTGATGGGGTGAAGGTTGATGTCTTCGGCGTCTTCGAAGGCGTCACCCCGCAGGAATGGACGCCCCCGAAGCGAACAGCTTTACAGATGGCAAGGGTTGAGGAGGGTTGGTCGAAGCCACCTCATGTAGCGGAGGTTCCGGAGAAACAGGGGTAAGGGACTGGAAGGGCACAAGAGATCTGCAAAGCTCATCAGTCTTTAGCGCCCCTATCAACTTGCCGCGAGGTCCGACTGGCATGGATGGTCTTGACACTGGACGTAGGTGTACCCTCGGCGGAGAATACAGTGGAGAGCCACGCGTAACTTAGGAATTATTCCTACATCGAAGTCGATTTCCATCACCAGGCGGTCTGATCCACGCCAGGGTGACTCGGGGCCGAAGGGCACCTAGGAAGGTCATCCTTCTTCAAGTACGCTGTACATCTTGATGCGACTGACTGCCTAGCGAGTACCTGCTCAGCTGTTCGACTCACTACCTGACGGTTCATGGTTGACTTGCGGGCCAGGTCTTTTACACAGCCACCGAGTCTGCGAGGTCCGCATAAACATGGGCTCATGAGCATAGGTTGTACCGGTACGAATACGCTCGCTCACTCGTTGGAGCTGTGATATCGTCGGCTACAAGTCTGACTTGAATCGCCTGGTTCCGCATGATGTAGCACATGCGTCGGTTCCCTGCGCATCTTGAAGCCTTCGAAGGGCATTGCGTATCACAAGGCCGTCTCTTGCACGATATAACCGCTCGTGCGTAACAGCCATGATATCGAAAGCCAACTAGCTCCAGGGATGCCCGGCTGCCTTGGAGCAAGACAAGCTTCGTCCGGGGTCCATTTGAACCCTTGAAGGAGCAAGGCCCGGAGATGCAGGAACGAGCCAGTGTCAACAGCGATCGTGACGAGGAGGGTTTTGCTGGTCGCATACCGCGGTATGCCGAGGTCGGTTGTGTTCAAGTGCGCTTGGACGGGGGCGGATCTGTATCGGAGACAGTTGGATTTCGAGCACCTCTCGTAGTCAGAGGTAGGTAGGCAAAAACCTGTTTCGGTCCATATGTTCGCTCACTATGAGATTGCCTAACTTGCCTTACTATGATGTGGGGGTTCTTGATATGACCAGGAGGTTGTCTTTCGTGCCCAATTACAAGGACTGCCCCTGCAATAGAAGAGTATGTCCCCCCCAAGTGAGGTCGAATAGTCTGGACTGACTTGGCTGGCGGTGGTTAGGGGCAGGTATGGCTGACTAAGCGGGATTACACCAAACGCGGCTACCCGACTTGCATGATGACAGCGGACCGCTCCCGTCTCGGTACCCAGCCAAGCACACCCGTGGACGTTAAGGCTCGTGGCAGCCTTGCACGTGTTGTGGGGAACCGGTCGAGGAAGATCTTTGGTCGATTGAGGATAAGGTAAGGTAAGATTTCCAGGCTCATCTTCAGAAGGTATCACATCGCCTGGTGTAAGTACCTAAGCTATGCGGTCAGCAGATAACGTCGGGGCAGCTACATGCTTATCCAACCCTTGGATGGATCTGGAAGGTGATGCATCCAAAAGATCCGGGTCCCGGGTGTCCGATCATCCGATGCGTGGGCGTATGTCCGAACTTCAGATTCCGAGATGACTGCAGAACAGCGTCACCCACCAACTCAACTTCGCGCCCTCGCCCTCACGGTGTCACGAGCAAGAAGTTGCGCGCGTCTATCGCAACCTAGACTCCTGAGACCTCCAGCCACTTACCTCACCCATGTCTTGGCTCTGGCCCTAGAAGGCTTGATATTGCTCAAGATACATGCTCTCCCGTGACACATCATTGGCTCGCTTCTGGCTTTCCATGCGGTGCTTGAGGCTGTGCGGGGTCATCAACAACAGACTTGAATCCCAAGACCCGGATGTTGCGAAGGTGCCCGAAGCGTGTTTGTTTGCGGCAGTGCACCTGTCACCCAGAAACCCAGCTGTGATGGGACAGCCACGTCGGCTAGTGCTGCCGAGCTCGTTGCACGCTGGAAGCAATATCGAATATCGAATGTCGAAGAGAATGACACGTCAGGTATTGAGTCATTGATCCAAGCCGTCGGTAAAGGTATGTCGAGATATTATCCGGATTGGGTGGCTGATTTGCTCTGCGCTATGTAGTGCATGTCTATCAACCGCCCTCGTGATCCATCATCGTTGCGTCGCTGGAGAGTCTGGAGCGGACTTCAGAGTATCCAACACCCGAGTAGGTCCCGACCTGCAGCAGCCAACTGGACGACCCCGGACTCTGGCCGGGTATTTCAGGGGGTGAGCAGGCAGGCGGGTGCAAGGACCTGGCCCAGGAGGCGCCGGACAATGGGCTCCAGGGGGGGGCATCCTGCACTGAAGCAGCGCTATATTCTCACTCCTGCAACCTCGGCCAAGGCGTGGTAGATCGGTACCCTCCAGGCCATTTCCGCATCTTCGGATACTGCTTCGATCCTTAACTGCCCGTCCGGCGCTCCGCCATATCGCAAGATCCAACGGTGATGCGCCTTGGCGTTGATCAACCGATCACCAGTGCTTCTCTCCGAGCAGGGGTCAGATCGCATGCCACGTCGGTCGGGGTGATGCCAGCAGAGGCGCGAATGTGAAGTGTCGCCTGGAGTGATAGAAACTCTGCTATTATTCGGTCAGCCCATCTCGCCCTTCACCGGTCGGTCTGTCATGCGAGACCTGGTCAAATGGAACTTCAGCGGCTGGGGACCGACCTGCGACGCCGACATCCTGCCGCCTGAGTTGCTCTTTCGGTTGGCGTACCGCGAAACTCAACGCTGAAAGGGCCGAGGGGCCACCCCGGGGCGAGAGGAATCCCTGGTTTGGTCGGCCAGCGATGCAAAGACCGATAATGCCTTTTCTTTCCCAACACCGTCGCACAAGCTCAAGGTCATGTTGACTCTGCTTGCCAGGAACACCAGCCAACATCCACTGACCGGGTCGTCACACCTCCTTCCATAAAATCCCAAGTGACAAGTATGGTGATAGGGGCGATATCTCCCGGTTTTAATCACCTGAGATGGCGAGGTGTGGCTTGCACCTCGCACAGCCATATGAGAGCCGGAATAATGGCCACTTTGGGTCGCCCTGAGAAACGTCAGGTGTCAGACATACATCGCTGTAGCACCTCAGGGGTCCAGCCAGTCGCTGCAGGATTCGCCGAGCCATTACCAACCGGTATCGGTCTCATGCGGCGACGACTCGCTGACCACCATCAACCAGGCCTACCTATCATTTCAGATGCACCTTGTTGTTCAAGTTCAAGATCCTTTGGGAGATTCCACAACAAATTGACAAGCAATGTCCCAATGAAGGCTATGGGGATTGCTAAGATGGTCTCCACAAGCCTTGGAGTTTCAAGACCCAATGTTCAAGGCCATTCTCTTCTCGAAACAAGGCAACGACCAGGCACACCCTCGCTCCCAGTAAACGTCGGGACTTTGGCCACACCCACCTGCAGGTTGCCGTCTGGATCCACGTGTGCTTCCACGATAATTGGCCCTGGGAACCAGTACTCTGTACATCTTCGGGTAGCTGCAGCTGTCAACACCCTCGAGTATTCTTTGGAACCAGGCCGGCTGTAACTGACGACGCCGAGCACATCAACGCCATTCCACGAGGTGTCTGATATCGACAGCGATGACAGGGTGCTGAGCAATCGCCAATGGGCCGGTTGTGCCCAGATCAGCATGACGGCGGCGAGAATACCCGCGCACGAGCGGATGCGAGCAACGAATCCAACAAGGGAGACGGCCTGGGTGATGCCGGATGCTGCTCTACCCAGAAAGGGGTGATGGGGCGTGGTTCTGGACGTCCGAATAGGAGCTAAGCGAGGAATGGGAGTGGACGTGACGGATATAAAAAGGTCAGACTTCGCACGGGAAGAAGCACTGGTGAGATCTGGCTTCGTCACAACTCCACCAGACACAAGCTCTTGACAGCTCGTCGAAACTTTACAATATCCTCGTTCGTCTGAAGAAAACACCATCCCCAAAGCTTTCATACACTATCCCCATTGCTGTCAGCACGATGCCTCAGTCCACCAGCCAGACGACCCAGTGAGTCCATCCACGCCAATGTTGCCCTCTACCAGATACCGCCCGCCCCGTTGATGGAGCTTATACTGACGGCGATCTGAATCGTCTTAGAGGCCCACCCAGCGACAAGGGACAACGGACGTCCCCCGTCCCCAAGGTGAAAACCTACGGTAGTAGCTCTGGCCAAACCAATGGCTCGACCACCTCTGGGAATACCAGCGACTTGTCGTACATGGGCTCGCAATTCCGTGAGTATCCCTAAACGTGATACCGGATCCCTATCTGACGGAACCCAGAGTCCAAGTAAGCGATGACGGGCGTCGTTGCACCATCGTCGCACAGAGACACCCAAGCCTTCGGGGAAAGCCTGCGGCTCTCACTGGCAGATACATTTGTCTCTCCCGGGGGACTGCATTCGTAGATGCAGTACCTATGCTTGCTCGATATTGTTGGAATACCCTGTGTGTTTGGGGGGGTCATCTGGAGTCAGCACGCTCGCTCGGAACACGTTTAGTTCTCATGCCACTTCATTCGGAATCTGTATTGGCACACGATCATCACGTTGGGCAAAGGTTTCCTGCACTTCTGTACCACAGTCACTCGCTCGGCTTACCTGAATTAAAGTCCCGTTGACTACACTGGACTCACAAAAGTGTCCGCTCTGCTTGTAATTCACCTACTGCCCTGGCAAAAGGGATAATCGCCACCAAAGCGATTATCCTTTTCCCCATCGCTTTATAGGACCGTTGACTTATAGGACCATTGCTAGTAACAGGAATATGCTATTGCTGCGACTAAAGACTGGACCAGACATCCTCTTGAGCGAAGCAGGTAGGCTACTGAACATCTGCACGTTCTCACCGGGCCAACGCGGCTTGAAGGAGCGCGTGAGTCTCAACTTGGGCGCCACCACGATTGCGAGTCCATAGGCACTGATGGAGAGATAGTGAACTTGAACCCCCTGCGACTGCCGGAACCAATCTTGCGGCCACCCAGCGTTCTCGTTTGCCTCGTTAGAGGGTCTGTTGCGATCTACCCATACCTTTCGACACTTATCTCCCTGCCCAGAGAACCTGAATCATTGAATAGTATGGTTATACACCAACATAAGCCTTCGTCAAGAACCTTGGAGACCAGAAGCTCGTAAACCGCAACATGGTGGAGGATGTTGACTCTCGCGCGTTGCTGCCGCAACCCGTTATTTAGCCATACTCCGGGCGTACTGACCTCCTTGGAAGCCATTCCTAGATGTTTGAAGTTTCGATAACACTTCCGAGTCCCGCACCAGTATGTGAATGATGGTAAAGCTGATATGCGTTCCGATCGTATGTCGAGATGTCACGGTGTTGGCATCAGGTTCCCGCTGCATAAGTTGGATTCCGCCCACTCCATTAGATACTTGAGAAGTTCTTTACCATTCATTATGTCACAACGAAGGTGGTTCTTCAGGCCCGATCAGCTACATTGTAAGGCCGAAGCGCTTTCCTGTCGCCACCTGCCCATGTGGCCGCACAAGAGATGGATGCCAGCTACCATATTCGGTGTGATGATAATGCCGTCTTGAGAGAAATGCCGAGACAAGCCGCAGCTAGGCCATGAAAACCGGAGAGTGGATAGTGTATGTACGTGGAACTCGGATACTTCATTGATCGTACGATTCGTTCTGCCCAAAATCGCGTCTTCTGCTTTTATGTGCTTCAGTCACTCCTCTCACTGACCAAGATTCTTAGACAGCATAGCCTGACCTAGAAGCTACACAGCTTTTGGTTCCACCTCTCATAGTACGTGGCGCTGCAGAACTGCGATCTTTCAAGACCAACAGCTGTCCTCAAATGTACTGATAGGCACCAAACTTCTCGTCGATTCCAATCAGGGTCAAGCCGATGGCTTCAGTACAGAAATCCAGGCTGGAGTCAGCCGTGTGCGCATACAAGGTATAGCTGGCACCAGTTCTAGCCAGGCTGCTGGGGGGGTTGGGACACAGGGCGACGCCGCTGATGTTGGAACCATCGGTAGACCGGAAGTCGACAACCTCTGTGGCCTGGCCGCACCCCTGGACGACAGTTTTGTTGTACCAGCCACCGATGAAGGAACCGGCCGGTATTAATTCCTTCTGGGCTTGGGCGAACTCGACCTTCCCGTCGGGGCGAACGTAGATCTTCTGGCCGCCAGGGACCGCTACCTGGAATGGCAGCGGTGTTAGCAAGCTTCGAAACGGAAATGCCGGAGTAAAGGGACCTACTGCCATGCCAGCCATTCCGTCGTACACCAAGGTGCCGTGGACCTCCGGGCAGGATTTGACGCTGGGCGGGCAGAAGGTAGAGGGCCTGGAGAGGCCGGTATAGAAAGCCGAGCCAGCCGCCTGTAAATGGGCACCGTGGATCTCGGTACCAGGGGCGAACATGGCAACGAAGTAGGTAGTCGCCGAGGCCACAGTGGCAAACCCCGAGACTGCAGCGACTCGCATGGCGGCGGGTGCGAAATCCGGAAGCGGGGAAGGAAGAAGGAAGTGCCGTCCGGAGGTGGGAATCCCGCGGCTTGTCGGCTGTCCCATTTGAAGGCGGTGATATGGTATACCAGGGTTCAGAAAGCTGGAGCCGTGGCTGTTCCGAACATAAGGGGTGACAGGATGATTGCGGCAATCCGTGGACCCAAACGGTCGAAGACACCGCCCATTCAGACGGGACGGCGCGACTCACGGCAGGCTGTCGCCCTTACCTCTATAGAAACACACAGGTTTCTCCTGCCGAGCCACTTGAACTGCGTACTTGCCTAAGGTAGGCAAGTAGGTACGCGGTACCTGTAGACATTGTAAGGTACCTACCTGGTAGGAAGGAACAGGCAGAGAGATGATGTGGTAGAGGTAACCGCCTGCAGCAAACCAGCGTCGCGCATCTACGCCTGCCCTGCTAAGTCCAGTGCCCCTATCAAGCCTGCCTGCCTCATGGTCATTGTACGCAGTACGCTGGTGAATAGGCAGTTGCCAGCAGCCATCAAGAGCCATCAGATCTCACCTAGCGAATGAATCCCAAAGCGTTTGTAGCCATGATGTCGGAACGCCAGCGACGGATACAGAAGCAGGATATTCCGAAGACCCCCGCCGAGTACCAAACTTACACAAGCAATGGATCAGTGAAAGGCAGGAAGAGTCAAAATAAGGTGTATAAGTAGGAATAAGGAACAGTTGTAGCCATTGGCGGAATAAGTTGCTGTCCAAGGCCATCCAATAGCCTGCGGTGCGTGCAGGCGAGGCGCGCACGAGGCAAGCACTGCCAGTCTGGACTTGATCCATTGGCGGAGTAATCCTCTCATGCTGACAGGAACATGGACTTCACGCTGCAGGCTGAGGTGGCTGCATCTGAGCCACTTGGCGACCGGCTCAGCTGGCAGGCAGCAGGTCCACGGGTGTGGCAGGCCGGGTGGCTGGACTTGCCCATCTTGAACGAATACTGCCACGCCTGCCGAGCCTGCCTTGGCCTCCCTGCCGTGCCTGCAATCTCGGCGCTGTACCCCAGATTGTAGAGCGGTGCAGGGGCTGAAGGCAACTCGGCGAGGCCCCCCGAAGACCTGAGCCAGGATGCGGCTCAGGAGTCAGATCACTGAGATCAAGCCCCACAACCCGTCGGTGCCAGGGGCGCTCTAGGTAGGTACACTAGCTCGACCTAAGGTATCGTAGGGCTCTTGCTCTTCCATTCCACTCTCCTAGCCAGATATAGACCTCTTGTTCACGGCTAGAATCACCGACACCACCTGGCAATAGAATACCAGGTATACAGCTATGAAAGCTCCTTCCGCGTTTGGCGCGATGCTGAAGACTGATCCTGTCAATGTTGCTCTTCCGTGAATGCCGTCTTCGGCCTCCGCTACGCCCTCAATCCACCCACAAAGATCTTGGCAATTGTCAACGGTGTCACCTCATCGCAATTTCTCCGAATCGAAACATCAACCCACTTCCTACCCCCTCAAGCCCCTTTGGTTTCCCAACCTTGAGGTAACCGCGGCCGTCTCGTGCGATAGCCAATACCTTATGGAATGCATGCGCCAGCAGCTGCACCGTGTCCTGAAGGTACCTAACCTAGGCCTTCTCCTGGTAGCATGATCGAGACCAACATACCTAAGGTACTACCTAAGTTAGGTGGTCCCTTTGAGCAGTGGTATACTGAAAAGACTGAGTATGGCGAGACCCTCACTTGTCTCCTTGGGCAACATCGGCTTCAAGTTCATAGCCATCATGCCACCATCCCACCGGTGGTGCTCGAGATATACCTTAGCCTAGAGTACTGCCTCAATCTACTCGCAAATAACCAGGACCACCAACCGCCCTCGAGTCCAAAAGCACACGATCGAGACCCGCCATACCAGTCTTCGAGAACCACTGGCCACTCCCCTCCCTGTTCATAGACTGCGTGCAATGCCGGAAACTAGAGGGGGTACGAGGGTCCTTGCATGCCAAGCCAGTTTACTCTTGTTTTTGGGCAAGGTCCTCATTCGAGGATTTTCTCCACGGTCCATCCCTAGCCGTCTTCCCTCCACGTTGCTTCGGCCGATCATAGGTGACTTCCGGGATCGCGTCGGCTTCTCCCTGACGAGGGTCTCAACCTCGTGCCCCCTATAATCCGGAGTCCGGACACTCATTCAGGTATAAAGACGACAGCAGACCCGAGAAAATCCAGGTTTCCGTCCCCCGAACATCCAACGACCTCGTTCCTGTATCATCGAGCCGGACTCCTACAAGTCGCAGTCGCAACCGCAATCATGAAGTTCACCACCACCACTGCTCTACTGGCTGGCTCAGTCGCCGCTCTCCCGAGCCCTACCGAAAATGGACCTGTAGGCTCTCGCACCATCCAGAAGCGGGCTACCATCACCGACGCTTGCGACGTTGGCTACTGCACTGAGAATGGCGGGTACGCGCTGATCGAGAATCCAAGACGAGGAATCCCAAGCTGATCTGAATGCCCGATATAGCACGACCGGTGGTGCTGGCGGTGCCACGACCACGGTCTCTACTCTTGCCCAGTTCACCGAGGCTGCCGAGTCTGACGATCCCATGGTCATTGTGGTGGAAGGTGCAATTGAAGGCGCGACTAAGGTCCGTCTGGGATCCGACAAGACCATTGTCGGTGCGAAGGGTTCCAGTACGTCAGCTTTCCGGGCCATCGAAGCCTATCTCCCCCGATCTTGTAGTCTGACTTCTTGAACAGGCCTCAAGGGTTGCGGTCTGCAGATCAGCAAGGTCTCCAACATTATCATCCGTAACATGAAGATCTTCGAGGTCGAGGCCGACTACGGCGATGCTATCAACATCCAAGAGTCGCAGAATGTCTGGATTGACCACAATGAGTTGTCGAGCAACCTTGACCACGACAAGGACTTCTACGACGGTCTTTGCGATGTCACCCACGCTTCCGACTACGTTACCATCTCGAACAACTACTTCCACGACCACGTAAGTAGCATACCCCGAGGAGTCTTCACCCGGGAGGAGTCACAGAGCTAACCGCGACGTTTCGCAGTGGAAGGCGTCGTTGGTCGGTCACTCGGACAACAATGGCGACGAGGACAAGGGCCACCTGACGGTGACGTACGACGGCAACTGGTGGCAGAACATCAACAGCCGTGCCCCTTCGTTCCGCTTCGGCACCGGCCACATCATGAACTCGTACTTCGAGAACCTGATCGACTCGGGGATCAACGCGAGACTTGGGGCCCAGCTCCTGATCGAGAGCAGTGTCTTCGAGGACTGCAATGATAAGGCCATCTTCTTCGACGACAGCGACGAGACTGGCTACGCCGTCGTCCGCGATGTCGATCTTGGCGGCAGCACCAACTCGGCTCCCGAGGGAACCCTCACCGAGATGCCCTACGAGTACACTCTCCTGGGCTCGGAGAACGTCAAGAGCTCGGTTACCTCCAACGCTGGACAGACCCTGTCCTTCTAAGGGAGAATGCGCAAAAGCAGAGAAGCTTGCGGAAAGGAGTTTGATGCTGGGGGGGGGAGATAGCCGCGCGGGGCGAAGGGGGCGGCCGCAGTGGATGGAGGTTGAAACACTGCTTTGATACTTCTTGTACATACTGCACATAGGTCATTGAATCAGACAGTCCCGCGATGCGGAGACACAGTACATACCACTTGTTGTTTATGGGACCGGTATCTCTTGACCGGCGCTGGCTACGCTTCACCGCTCTACTCGGATATGGCGCCATGATGACATGGGACTCCGGGGTTCTTGTAAGAGCCGGCGCAAGAACGCAAACCCAGCACCGCCCCAAGTCCATGGTCCTTCTTCTTGCCGTTCCGCACGTCGTCTAAGCGCCCCGTCGTGCGCCGGATATGTGCCAAGTAACGAGAACTCGGCCGGCGAGCTCCCCGCTCCGCTATCTATCCGTGTAGCTGAGCCCGGGTCTTTTCTTCCTCGATGTATTCACCTACCAGGTACCTACCTACCGACGGCTCGACGGCGACGGAGTCAGCCCAGTCAGCGCGCTGCAAGATGGAGACGATGACCTTCACGCGGCAGCACAGGTTGCGGTTGACCTCGCGCAGCCATCCGAGGATCAGCTGGGCGGACCCGAACAGGTGGTGGTTACCGGTGGCAGACGTGGTTCTCAGTCTGAATATATCCTCCAGTAAGGTTACCCTGTGTTAGCACACGCGGGACATTCTTACCCTTATCCCGGAGGCAAAAGCCTCATCTCACAAGCATACAGTCTCTTCACGAGCACAGCGGCCAGGCGCGCCAGCCAAGTGACGTTGCACCAGAAAGGGTTTCCGAAGCGGTAAGGGGGTTGGTTCTATCGCGACAACAGCTTCACCAGGGGCGTCTCTTGGTATCACGGTGGCCATCCATACCATAGTTGCCCGTTAATCTAAGTACCCGGCCGTGATAACGTGACAGCGGCAGCGGCGGAGCGGATCCCCGGGACACCGAGCGAGAGGGAACCTTCCTTGCGAAACCCCCCATCACATCGGCACGAACCCACCGGTGCGTCCCCAATGCGACCGGACGCCCTGGAACGCGTCCGGATCCCTCACCTCCCCCGCCCTCGCCTGCCTCCCCGCCAGATCCTCCTCCCCCCCGCCGCCGTCCCCCTCCTGCCACCGCATCCGCAGCCGCTTCATGCGCAGCTTGCGCTCGATCCGGAGGATGCGCGCGACCTCGTCCTCGGGCGCCAGGCGCCGACGGTGCGCCGGGGTGTGCTCGGCGGCGCCGGCCTTCTAGGCGGAGCCCCGAGCAGCAGCATGGTGCGTCGTCTTGCGCTCGACGCCCACCGCCGCCCAGGCCTCGCGCACCGTGGCCGCGGCCGCGTCGCCCAGCAGCTCCGCCGCCGTGTCCGCGGTCACGTCGGCGAACTGCACGAAGCTGCAGCGCGCCGGCACCTGCCCGCTCTGCAGCGCCGCCCACCAGATCTTGCCCGCCTTCTCCCAGCTGTGGACGGACGCGTCAGTGTCGGTGTCAATGGCCCCCGCCGGCTACGCGTGCGTGCCGAAGCAAGAAGAAGAAGCAACAAAAAAAAAGGGGGGACAAAGGGGGTCGGTCGTACCTGTAGCCCCCGAACGCAGTCGCCGCCAGGTAGAAGGCCTTGTTCGGGATGCCCGAGTACAGGTGGACGCCGCCGTTGTCCTCGGCGGTCTTGACGTAGTCCTTGAAGTTGTCGGGCTGGGGGTCTTTGCCCTGTTGTTGTTCTCGGTAAGCGAATACCCCCAGCTTTCTTGGTTGCAAGCGCTCGAATAAATACGGCGCAGAGGGAACGGGGAGAAGAAACACAGAGACTTATCTACTCACGAAACGCGGATCGTCGTAGGCCGTGCCTGGCGCCTTCATGCTCCGTAGCGCCACGCCCTTGACCCCTGGCATCAGGCAATCCTCGCCGATAAGCCAGTCGGCCTGCTCGGCGGTCTCATTCTGTACCCGCTGCTTGATCATGATGCCGAAAACGTCCGACACATGCTCGTTGAGCGCGCCGCTCTGGCCCGTGTAGTCAAGCGGCGAAGTGTACTCGGTGACAGCATGCTGCTCAACAGGTCAGCATACCAGTTTCCCGGTTACATGGTACACTCTGGGAACTCACAGTAAGCTCGTGGCCGATGACGTCTACGGCGCCGGTGAAGTTGCCCAGGAAGTCGTGGCCGTCGCCGTACACCATCTGCGCGGCCTCGGGGTCCCAGAACGCGTTCTCGTAGCCGCGGCCGAAGTGCACCGAGCTGACGACGTCCATGTTGCGGTCGTCGATCGACGTCCAGTCGAAGATGTCCTTGTAGAACGCGAGCACGCGCCCGGCGTTGTCGAACGCCTCGTTGACCGCCTCGTCGCCGCCGGCCTTCTGCCCCTCGGCGCGCACCAGCTTGCCGGGGAGGTTGGCCTCGTTCTGGTCATTCGCCATGTCGTACACCGCGCGGTAGGTGATCTCCTTCTTCTTCTTCTTCTGCGCGTCGCCGTCCTCGGCGGCCTGGGCCACGCCTAGGGGCTTCTGCGCCCCCTGGGCCTGCTGGTACTTGGCCTGCACGCTTTCCAGGTGCTGGAGATCGCGCTTGGCGCAGTCGCGCACCTCGTCGTCCACGTCCTCCGCGGCCGCGATGTGCTGGAGGATGGAACCCGGCACGATGCCCGGCCTGGCCGGGGCGGGGGCACCGTCGCGGCGGCCGCGCGGTGCGGTCAAGGCGGCGAAGCGCTGCTGTCGCTTTGACACGCACGCGCCGTGAAACTCGAGACAGCGGCTGGCAGATTCGCGGAGGGAGGCGTCATTGTGGTCGCTGTTAGCGATGCCTTGCAATAGATAAGGCGGGACAACGAAGCAAATGTGAGGATTCTGCGGCGCCATTTCTTATGCTTGGGGGTGGATAGGAGGGGAATAACAACTAGGCAGTAGGTATATAAGGTATGTAGTATATGCTGGACAACAATGATCAAGTCGCAAGCTCTCAGGGCCGGTGCAACGTTCGAGTATTTAAGGTACCTTATCTTGAGTTGAGGCCTACGACTGCCCAATGATGGGAGTGTCAGCGCAGCCAAGAGCAGCCACGATGGTCGCATGAGCTGAATTCAAGCATTTCCAAGGTTACGCTCAATATGAAACGTCCACGTAGATAGCCTTGCATGCATAAGTGATAGATCTGATGAACGGGAATGTCGGTATTGGGCCCGATCTACGCAGGTCTAATGCAGTCCCTACAACTACCGGACCCCCCTTTTGCTCTTCCCTGAGGCCTAGCCTAGACTCATCGCAGCTACAGCCAACTGGATTGGATTTGTTGTTGCCCAAGTCACACCGACCCAACCAATCGTCACACTACTACCCCCCCTGCGTGATCGTTGCAGCGCTCTGGGGCTTGCGTAATATTGACATGCGGTGTGACAACAGTGGCTAATTTTACTACCGGAGAGCGTAGAATTCTGGGCTGTAAGTGCATCTTGACACAGCCATCAACCAAGTAAAATGCATCGTCGGAAGTGATCAAGCGGTTGGTTGATGAGGGGGCGGGGAAAGCCAAGAGAGTAAAAGCAGGACTTAAGTACGAATACCGGCCACGGGCCATAAATATCGACAAGTCCACTAGACACGTCGCCCACATTCAGGCGCGTGCCTAGATCCTACTGGAAAGTTGACAGCAGTGTTGAACAAGGAGCGGTCTGCCAGGCCGATTGCTTTCTGTAATGCTGTGCTGCCGGAGGCAAACACCCCGTGGTATGTATGGTCGACGCCCAGGAAGTCTGTGCAAGGTCCACTTCCCTCGCGATGAACCGGGCGGTGTAAAGAGGGGCTTGAGAAAGCGGATGTGAGGCCGGCTCCGGTGAAGCCAGTGAAGATGATGGGAACGGTCTAGTAGACCGGGTACTCAGATGTCCATCCGCACACAAACAAGCCGATAGGGCGCCGCGGGGTACGGAACACAAAAGACAGGATGCGATATCTGCGTGCGTTGGCAATGGAAAGGCGGGCTTCAGAGCACCATGGTCGCAAAGGGCTACGGCGGCGACGCAAACGAGAATGGCGTTCCGGCGTCATATAAATTGCGCATGCGGATAACTGGTATATGCACCCTTCCATGGCCACAAGTTCTCATACTCCGGAGATCGCTATACCCCGCGAGTAGAGACATGCGACGGAGAGAACGAGCCCATATAGTCCACAACGACGTTCCGCAGACGTGGAAAGTGACCAGCATCTCCTGTGTGAACATGCAACCACAACCCAACCCCCACCACCGCAACTAATCCAAAAGCACCTCAACGTCAAACTCGCGGTCCGTCCTGAGCTGGTACTGCGGCAACGTAGCCGGGCCACAGCTGCCGGTGCCCAGGCCATGGTGGAACCAATCGAGGCGGACGATATGATCCTCGCGCCTCCGCTTGCGGAGCTCGTGGGGGTGCGCGCACGCGTCGACGTCCTCGGTGGCGTAAGGGCAGACGGCGAAGCTGGCGGCGTCGTGGTCGCCGAACCGAGCCCGCAGCAGACGATCGGCCTCGCCGCCGCCCCAGCGCGCCCGCAGCTCGACCCAGCGCACGTCGGTGCGGTTGCCGGCGTCCTGGGGGACCTCGAAGTCGCGCCACTGTAAATTGCATCCGTCAGCCAGTACTGTACTTACATGCTGTATACGTAAGGTAGGTACATATGTCACGCAAGATGTAGGTATGTAAGTAGGTAGGTAGGTAAGTAGACAGCTTACCATCACGTTGCTCGCCCACCCCCACGTGTTGATGTGCTGCGCCCGCTTCATGTCGCGGTAGCTCGGCCCCGGCCCGCGCCCGAACCACTCCACGATGCGCACGTCGCGGAACCCGAACTCGAGCCCGAAGCGCGCGAAGGTGGCGGGCAGGCCGCGGTCGGGGCCGGTCGGGCGCGCCTGCACCCGCACCGCGCAGTGCTCGGCCGTGAGCGTGTACGTCGTGGTGACGTCGACCGCCCAGGCTTGGGCCGGGGGCGCCACGCGGGCGTCGACGGTGACCTCGCAGCAGGGCTGCTGCCCGCCGTCTTCGGTAGTCGTCGTCGTCGTCGTCGCGTGCTCGTCGATCACCATGCGTTGGAAGTGGTGCCGGGTCTGGTGCAGCCGCGCCGCGCGCCACTCCGGGCCGAACGGGCCGAACGGGCCCCCGCGGTCGTTGTCCGTCAGCGCGCGGTAGAAGGACAGGGTCATCGGTGTGGTCAGCAGGTTTCTGTCTGGATCCGGAGCTTGCGTCAGCCACGACAGCACGCCCCGGCCCAGGTCGAAGCCGAAGGTCGTCCCGTTCGCTAACGTCGCGAAGAACATGTCGTCCTTGCGCAGAGTGCGCGGTCGCGATGCGGCAACGTGGAGGGGCAGTGTCGGTATCTTCAGGCTTGCGAGCGTACGCGGCGGCGTAAGACGCACCTGCCCGCGGGCTACGACGATCTTGGGCGGGAACCAGGGGAATTCGGGCTTGGTGAGGAACTCAAGCTCGAGCCAGGAATCGGGCGACAGCGTCTGGATCTGGGTCTGGGGCATGTTTAGGGCCACGATACCCTTGGTGTGCGGCTTGACGCCCTGCGGCATGTGGAGGTCGCGCCCGATGAACTGCTGGCGGTCCGAGATGATGCTGAAGCGGCAGCGCAGGTGGTCCAGCGTCAGGAAGTCGTACCGGTTCATGATCGTCACCTGCGTGCCCTCGAGCCCGAGGATCTGCACCGGCTCGATCGCCTTGCTGTACTCGTCGAAGCCCGGCCCGGGCTGGTGCGTCGAATCGCACAGTCCGTCCATCACGAAGCTGCCGTCATTCGGGTCGTCCCCGAAATCTCCGCCGTAGCCGAAATACTTCTCTCCGTCTTTCGTCTCAGTGAGCAAGCCCTGTGTCTAGTGTTAATCACTATCTGAGGCACCACGAATATGGCTCTTACGTGGTTCGCCCACTCCCAGACGAAGCCACCCATCAGTCGTGGGTACTTGTAGAACGCTTCGATGTACTCTTCGATCCCACCAGGACCATTGCCCATGGCATGGATGTACTCACACATGACGAACGGCTTCTTCCAGCCTTCCTCCTCGGCATACTTGATCATCTGATCCACGTGGGTGTACATGCGACTGAAGATGTCCGCTGTCTTTGCGTCCTGGTCGCCTTCGTAATGGATCAATCTGGTATCGTCGATCTTCTTGATCGCATCGTACATGGCTTGATGGTTCTTGCCGTAGAAGGCTTCGTTTCCCAGAGACCACATGACCACACATGGGTGGTTCTTGTCTCTTTCTGCCAGCTGCACCGCTCTATCCACATATGCTTCTCTCCACTCCGGATTGTCCGAGGTGTAGCTTGCTGGGTCACCACCAACCTCCTCAAAGCCGTGGCACTCGAGATCGGCTTCATCCAGTACCCACAGGCCTATCTCATTCGCCAGCTCGTAAAAGCGAGGGTCGTTGGGGTAATGGCACGTGCGTACAGCGTTGACATTGAACCATTTCATCCTCTGGAGGTCTAGGTTCATGAACTCGTAGGGCACGGTTCTCCCAGATGCAGGACTATGTTCATGGCGGTTGACTCCACGTATCTTGACCGGATTGCCATTGACGCAGAACACCCCGTTTATGAGCTCTGCTTGACGGAAGCCGACCTTCTGTGAAGTAGACGCGCCTCCAGCAGACAAGATCATCGTGTAGAGGTACGGGGTTTCCGCCGTCCACTTCATCGGGTTCTTCACCGCGTATGTACCGCTATAATGAGCGGACTCTGGGGGTGAAGTAATATTCTCATCCAGAATCACCTTCTCATCGCGGTCGAGGAGCTTCATCCTCACCGATTCTGCTGACTTGTTCAGCTTGACGTCGACCACTAAGCAGGCGTCTCGATACTGCTTGTCTAGAATGGTGCGGATGTGGTAGTCCTCAAGCCGGGTCGAGGGGAAGGAGTGCAGCCAGACATCCCTGAAGATTCCGCTGAGCCACCATTGGTCCTGTAACCGGGCATGTCAGGAGAGTGCAGCCTTTGTTCGTGAGTTGAATACCACCCACCTGATCCTCGATATAACTTCCATCACATCGTTGATATACCTCCACACAGAGCGTGTTTTCCTCACCAGTCTCGAGGCAGCTGGTCACGTCAAACTCGCTGGGGTTCCTTGAGCCCTGCGAGTAGCCCACTTCCTTCCCGTTCATCCAAACAGTGAAGGCAGCATCCACGCCCTCGAAGCGGAGCCTCCACTGGGCACCATCTTTGAGGTTTTCCGGGATGTCAAAACGAGTGATGTATCGACCACATTCGTTGTCGTCGTAGGGTACGTTTGGGGGGTCCACGGGAAAAGGATAGTTCACGTTGGTGTATTGTGGACCCTTGCCGAAGCCCTGGCATTGCCACATTCCTGGCACCTTGATAAGCTTCCATTTCGTATGGTCGAAGTCGGGCCGCCAGAAGTCTCGTGGCCCTTCGAAGGGACCGGTCGAGATGTCAAACCCCCACATGCCCGAGAGCAGTAGCGCTCTGGACTTTTCAACATCGCCTGACAAGGCATCTTGCTCTGAGTTGTAAAGGTAGAAGTGGCTTCGTGGTGGCAAGGTGTTTCGATGGATGACTTTCACATTGCTCCAGTCCGGGAGGCTCTTGGGAACGGTCTTTGCCAGGTTTGCCAACTCATCCTCCCTGTGCTCAGAAGCGTGGCTTTCGCCTGCCACTTGCAAATTCACGTGGAGTCTTGCGTTGCGGCGAATGACCAAGCCGGTCTCGTTTCGGTGAGCGGCCGTTGAGGCAATTGGCGAGTCCATTATGCTGTTTCATCCGCCAATTCGGATCCTAGCGTAACCATTGGTGCTTGATGGAGGCGTTGGGGGTTACCGTTGCCTGTCAGGCCGGTGTAGTGCGTACAGGCTAGGTAACCGACGAGTGAAGTGCGGAGGTGGAGATGAAGGTGAGGGGGCTGGGGGCGGGGCACTCACGCGTGGGCCCTGGTCGGCAAGCACACCACTCAGCTTTGGCTGGGGCGCTTCATCCATCCCCAGGAAATCCTGAAAGGACTGAAACTCTATTTTGTTCCCATGGCTCCGGGTCCTTACTTACTCAAACCTCTCGCTACGGCTGGAACCATCAGTGATGAGATCCGATGAAGTGTCTGTAAGTTCTCTGGGGTCACTTCTCACGGGGCGGCCACTCATGTATGATATACTTACTAGAATACATCGCGGCGGCTGACCTTCGAGCGACCAGATCTTGGCAGTCCTCCACTGGAGTTGATATCAACGCGGAATGGCCACCTACATTTGTTGCCTTCTCAAGAAACTGGGAAGTGGTGTTGGAGAACCGCCGTAGTGGCCTTGGCCACCCCGCTTCAGTGAGCAGAACTCGCGAGAATCCGCCAGCGATCAGGTCACCCAACCGGGACAGAAGCCCAAGGGACCATCTCCAGACCTCAGGCGACTCCGGTGTAGGCCCGCAACCTTGTCGAACATGTGCCCACGTCGTACGGCCGACTTGCCCAGACTTTCCCAGCAGGCCGTCTCGCCATCCCCACCTCCGCATTTGGCTGATTGCCCCGAGGCGACTCGCCAATCTGACGAGGGCCTGGGCTGTAGGACCATGTTCCCGGCTCTGTGGGGTAGCGAGACCACGAGTGCAAGTGCGGAGTGAGTAAGGGATTCGGGGCAGCGGTCTGGGCAGGAAGAAGTCTGGGGATCAAGTCCTTGAAGAAAAGACGGCACATGATGCTGGCCCGGGGCACGGATCATTATGGTCCTATACCGAGTAGACCGAGTCTGTTGGCCGACGGAGGGAGACAGACCGAGAGGGACTTGGCTATATCTCGGGTTATACCCCAGGTCACCTGTTTCCTTCGATATCGCGGTCTGTACTCGGTGAACATTCTAGTCTGAGCAGGCAATTGCATCGAAATCCCTCGTTCCTCACCTCCCCGCCTGCTGCAGCTGTCGGTTCGCGCAAGCCACAATGGCGACTCATATCGAGGGCGACCTCAAAGCGGAGGCCATGGACGATGTCCACGAAGTCCAGACGGCCTCGATAGCCCTCGCGGCTGCCGTCGCCGAGCAGAAGCCAAAGCTCCTGTCGCCCAACATGGTACGACTGTACTGCATCATGGGCATCGGCTACTTGGTGTCGACCATGAACGGGTTCGATAGTTCGCTCATGGGATCCATCAACGCCATGGAGCCCTACCAGAAGACCTTTGGCTTGCACGGGACCGGGTCGACCACTGGCATCATCTTCATCGTCTACAACATCGGCCAGATCGTCAGCTTCCCTTGTAAGTTTTGGTCGAGCTCTGTGTCGGCAGTAGGACTAGGAGCTGATGTTGGCAGTTTGCGGGATGCTCGCGGATGGTTGGGGCCGCCGCTGGTGCATCTTCGTCGGATGCGTGATCGTCTTGATCGGGACCGCGGTTCAGGTCACGTCGCACAAGATGGTTCAGTTCGTCCTGGGTCGTTTTATACTAGGCTTCGGGGCTTCCATTGCCTCGGCCGCAGGGCCGGCTTACACCGTCGAACTTGCCCATCCCGCCTACAGAGGCACTATGGCTGGAATGTAGGTCTCCTATAGCCAGACCGGGATTTATGGAGCGAAGGTTGACAACTGATGATAGGTACAACAACTTCTGGTGGGTTGGTAACATTCTCGCTGGCTGGACAACCTACGGAAGCAACCTGTGAGCTCTCCTTGCCCAATTTTCCCCTATCGTGGGGACCTACCTAACGCCCCAACAGCCACCTGAAGTCCTCCTGGGCCTGGCGCACGCCCACCGTGGTGCAAGCCGGCCTTCCCGCCGTCGTGATGGTCCTCATCCTCTTCTTCCCGGAGTCGCCGCGGTGGCTGATCCACCAGGACCGGGCCGAGGAGGGCCTGGCGATCTTCGCCAAGTACCACGGCGACGGGGACCCGAACTCGGCACTCGTGCAGCTCGAGTACCGCGAGGTGCTCGAGGAGTTCCAGCAGAGCCGCGACGGCAACCCGTGGTGGGACTTCCGCGAGCTGGGCAACACCCGCGCCGCGCGCTACCGCCTCGCCATGGTCATCGGCATGTCGTTCTTCGGGCAGTGGTCGGGCAACAACGTCGTCAGCTACTTCATGGTGCGTTTCTCTCCTTCGCTTCACTTCACTTCGTGTTCTCTCCATGGTGATATGTTTCGCTGGCCTGCCTGCTGACACTGCTCGCTCACGCAGCCGGAGATGATCGAATCGGCGGGAATCAAGAGCACCAACACGCAACTGCTCATCAACGCCATCAACCCCATCTTCTCGATGATCGCCGCCGTCGTCGGGGCCACGCAGCTCGACAAGCTGGGACGGCGTCCGATGATGCTCTGGGGACTGGCAGGATCGCTGGTATTCTACGTTCTGCTGACGGCCTTCACCGCGGCCAGCGCCGCCCATCCGAGCCTGTCCTACGGGACGATTGTGTCGATCTACCTGTTCGGGATCTGCTTCGCGTGGGGATTCACACCGCTGCAGACGCTGTACGCGGTCGAGTGTCTCGAGAACCGGACTCGTGCCAAGGGGTCGGGGCTCAACTACCTGTTCCTGAACGTGGCGATGGTGGTGAACACGTACGGAATCAGCGTTGGGATGAAAGCGATCCAGTGGCGGCTGTACATCGTCTACATCGCCTGGATTGCCGTTGAGATCGTCGTCATCTACTTCTTCTTCGTCGAGACGGCCGGCAAGACGCTCGAGGAGCTCGGCGAGATCTTTGAAGCCAAAAATCCCCGCAAGGCCAGCACCCGCAAGGTGAAGGTCGAGCTTACCGGGGCCGGCCACGTTGTCGCGGTTGACAAGGAAACACTTTGAATGTGTTTTCACTGGAATGATTCTGGTTGCAATATACCTTCGGCAGCTTGAGTAAATGATATTACCACCAGATCTAGCCATTCATTACCTTACGCACTTGACAGTGCTCCGTTCACGGTCTTGATTCTTCAGATCCATTGGTCGCAGCTGAGCGTATATGCCAACCCGTCCCGTGGCTTAGGAGGAGCCAGAGCCTCGCTGAGTTGGCTCCTGAGATCGCATAATGCCGCTCTAATACGAACACTTCCCAGTCCCGCCGTGAGTAAGTCTACATTCCTATCTGTTAAAATGGCCGGGAACTCCCGACGATGATGCAACATTGTACGTGTCATATGATTCAAAGCGACGTGGCGAAGATCTGTTCAGGTGGCAAAGATCTCAACTTGGTTGCACATGGCGAGCAGACACACCATATATCGATTACGAGGATTCTAAAGGCATGAAGCATCTCAAGCGTCCATTCATTCAGTCGTCATCGTCTCTTCTACTGAACCAAATCCTGACGTTCTATCAGAAAATCTGATCCGTAGCGTAAACCACACCAGATCGCAGCCAGCCCAATCTAGCCTCTATGGTTCTGCCAATGAGTCCTTTGAGTCCTGTGTGGGCCTTGTCCTAGTCGCTTGTCCGTGTGCGCCACTATGCCAGAGAACGCCGTACCTAAGTGGTTTGGGACACTCAAAGAATCGTTCCGAATCTAGAGCGCTGTTAGTATGGCAGGCTCGATGGTATCCAGAGATTACTTACCCAAATGTACGCTTGATGCTTCGGACGTAGTACTCCTCCCAGTTGCGCTTGGTCACCTCTTCCTGTCCAACAGGCACTCCACTCCATTCGACACGCATGACCGTGACGGAATCAACGTCATTCTGGTCGAAGTGGATGACTTGGGTCGAGTAGTGTCCGGCGGGCCACTGCTTCAAGCGCCAAGTCTGAACGATTTTCGTGGGTTCAGTGAGCTCCTGAAACTCTCCGGCGACATTGCCATCGAACAGCTCGAAGACGCCGCCCTTCTTTGCGCCATCAAATCGCTTGGGTGGTGCTCGAGTGAAGGCAGCCAGGCGTTGGGGATCAGTGAAGGTCTGGAACAATTCCGCAGCGGTGGTTCGGAACTCCTCCTGGTCAGTGACCGTGGCTGTGTTCACGATGCTACCGGCATTCTTCTGCGTGCTGCTGGCACTGTCCGACTTCCCTGCCGAGGTGCTAGAGGAAGCATGGACCTTAGGGGTAGAGAATCCACTGGAGGGGTTGGTGCCTGCAGCATGCTGGATGTCCTTCCCATGCTCAGTGATCAACGCAGGGACGAGTTTCAAGAATGTCTGGCGTAGCTGAGGAACGATCTTGGATCGTACAAGGTCCTTCACCGGCTGCTTTTCCTTGGACTCGGAATAGATGTCGATGTCAAAGACAAATTCGTCTTCCTCAGTATCATGGGCGACTTCAGGAATAGTGATGGTTCCAGAGACGGATTCCTCCTCGGGAGCAGCTCCTGCGTCATGTCAGACATATGTCGGCCGGTAAAAATATTCCTAATTCAGGAGAGTGATGCCTACCGGAATACTCTAGTACGAGCTTGACATCGAAGATAGTGATGACCTTTCCTTTTCGCTGACTGACATCGACGTCACCGTCCATGCTGACAACCTTGCTGATCTTGGCAGAGACCGGTCCATCCTCGGCCGAGATTTGGGTCAAGTTCTCGTCAAACCACTGCTTAGCCCATTCTCCAGCATTTTTGCTGACCCAATGCCAGTTGTTGGGGTTATGCAGGACCATGATAGCGACTCAGCAACTCGGAAGGGTATGGGAATTGAGGTAGGTTTGCTAGAGGTTGCAATGGTAGTCAGCAGACTGTTGTAGCGCAAGAGATTCGTCTCAAGGTGAAGAGGACAAGTTTTAGGTATCAGATTACGGCCTCGAAGGACCTCAGCATATGGTCATCAAAGAAAGGGAGTACAAATCGCTCTATGACTGGTGCCAGCTGGTGTATCATCAGGGTGGTTTGCGCAAGGGCAGCTAGCGCGGGCGTCACAAGCCAATGCGGCGTAGGGAGATAGGTGACGGTGTAGGTAGAGCTGCTCGACTTACCGATGCGAAGGCAGATGGACGGGACGCGATGGGTCGTTGTGACTAGTGATGGTTCATCCGATGTTCACGGTAGACGGAAGGCGTCGAGTGTTTCGTTGTCGGCATGGAGGGCTCGCGGCCAACACGATCCAGTCGAGGTTGGCAGTCCTGGAGGAAAATCTGCAGAAAGCTCTAGAAATTCCAGCTGTGAGGAAGCCCGCTCGCTGCAAAAAGCACTGCAAGCTGCTCTGGTGGGTGGGGCAGCATTTACATGAGTCAGCAAGGGTGAGCGCCCGCCGGCTGTATCTCGGACCGAGCAAAAATCCACCCCACTCGAGCAAATGGAAGTGGCCCGAGCCCGGGCTGACTGTCCGGTAACGATAAGGTCTGATGGCGATAAGAATCAAGAATTGTACCTTTAGCGATGAGGCTGGGGTTGGCTGAGGAGCGAGGATCTCAACTCCGGGCCCTCCTGTCTGCATCCAGTCAGTCTAACTCAAAAGGTGTTTTCCACAGCCGACAACCTGAGTAACTTTAAAGAAATAGACCAGAATCCTTAATCCAATAGACCGCTAGCCTGCATAGGCATAGCGCGGAGTGCACGGTGCACGCCTTGCCCGCGCCACCTGCCTCCAAGCCACGCCCTGCACGCCTTCGTTCTCGACCGTCATCCCGTCATCCCGTCATCCCGACTATCACCACAATTGACAGCGCGCCCTCTCACTGCAACGAAAAACACATACTAAAATAACCTTAACCCTAGGCTAACCCTAACCCTAAGCTAACTAACCTTAACCCTAACTAACCTAAACCTTAACGTGGGTGGGGAAAAAACGGATAGGAAAAAGGTAGTGTATCGATGTGGAAGTGGAAAAGAGAGAGGAGACGAAGATGTGTGGCTAACTCCGAATACGGCTAGCGGTCTATTGGATTAAGGATTCTGGTTTATTTCTTTAAAGTTACTCGACAACCTGGAAGCTCTGCAAGGTCCGCCGCCTATGAACAAGATGATGTTTCTGGTCCCAGATTGCCTCAATATGAATCTCACTTTGTGCTGTAGTACCTCTAACATTATGTGTCACTGTTCATTGGACCGCGGAACCTGTCTGATTTGAGTTCCTCCCTTACCGCTTCACCGGAGCCTTCTACTCAAAGCCTCGGCTTATGCTTTGAAATCATGCCTCGGGCTTTTTGGACAGCCGCCCGATATCCCAGGCCATCAATACGTAAAGTAAGTAAAATCTATCATCTCACTTCCGTGGAGTTTTCACACATAATCCTATATCAGTATCATGGCACGTGCTTTTCAGACCCTCCTGCAACTCTAACCTAGGTGGATACCTGGGTCAACGTACTCGGAAGAGAAGCCCATGTTGCGGAACACAAGTACGGTGCATAACAGTCATATAACAATCAGCGATCGAAGGGAGGCTTCCAGGGCATTTCACCGGGTTACTCTCGGGCGCATGCCGGCTCAAAGCCTAGATGATCCAACACAATGCCGAAATTTGGGGGTCGATACGGAGTTTGCACCATCTTCAGCATGCAGCTCCCAAGGCTCCAACATCCCGAATTGATCAGTCGGACCTGGAAGACCTTGCCCGACCGCTTGCAAGGCCGTATTCTCAAGAGCAATGGCAGGTCCTCGTGCTTATCTACCCCTGTTGGCTTCAAGTCATCAAATCTGCCTTATGCCGGGTTGGTGAAGATCATTCCGGCATGTTGGTCCAAAACTCACGAACTGCAGTTGACAGGGTAGGGACACTGCGACCTAGTGCTATTCCTGTCCCGATCGCCAGAATTATTCAAACGGAAACTCTTCAGCTGCGTACCTACATGCCGCGCGCACGGGCTCTCGTGGAATTGGGATCTGTTGATAGCTGTGCGCACGGCACAGCGCTCACCTGGCTCACCTGGCTCACCTGGTTAGGTTGCGGTTATATCTGCCACGATATCTCCATTCATGATATGATCGGGCAGATCTGGCGACTACCTTACTCCACACATTTACAGAACTCTGCCATCGCTCTTCTGGTCTATTTTTAAGTACCGTGGCCCCCTTGTCCCCTGACGACGAATGCCGTCGTACAACTGCGGGGTGAATGGCTGGTACTGTCAACAGTCAGAAGCTACCTACAGTACAGTCGTTAACAGTTTCACCATCTTGGTCTCGCGATAGACTTCATTCTTGGTCTGCAGACTGGCAGGCCTAGTTGTTCGTGAGGTAAGCAACTACTCCAGTCGGAAAGGCCCTCCATTCTCTCCGTGGGGTTTCAAGAATCTCGAGACGGTGGGTTGCTCTGCAGCGGCCCGGACGGGAGAGAAATCTGACTGCAGGCGATCGTTGCATTGATATTAAGGACTTGAGCAATACTGTCAAGCCTACCATACAACGTCTACCTAGCCAAGTTTTACTCTGCAAAATGGGGTGTTGTCTCAACTAGGCATTCGGTGAGCACCCATCGCCCCCCAACTTCTCACAGGTCAACGCTCTCGCTGGATCATGGTGTTATTCGCCTTCATCTGGTCTTCGTCACGGGTTATCTGGATTTGAGACGGGCTACGGAGTAAGCAGGATCACTAAGAGTCTGACAGTACTACCCAACGACGAAGCTCAAGAGTGACAGCAGAGATGGGGAGCAGTGAATTTTAAGCGCCCAGCGGCACGAATCCACGAGGGGTCACCCCAAACCATCCAATGATAGGGATCTCCAGGATTATTGATCCAAATATAGACTCGGCCCCGCACAATAGACGGACCTATGGCAGCGGAAGAGATAGCCCACACCAACCCATGCAGCCACGCCACCGCTCAACAGCCAAGACAGCCCTCGACGCGTTCCCCTTCCGCTCTTCGTGCCAACATGCGCACAATTCCGTTGGTACACCAAGCCAATGGAGAGTCGGGAGTTGGGCAACGACGGACAGCACAAGGTGGCACATTGCACAATCACCAGCGACGGAAGTAGTCCCGGCCTGGTCTGCGGGCATCTTCAGCATGAGATCGACACGCATTCCCCCTCTCCCCCCAAGGCGCCCCCTGGACGATGTGGTAGTATCCGTATCCATATCTACATCCCTCTTTGCTTGTCTGCATGCACCGCTGTTATGCCGCCTGCATCCTGCATCGCGGCGAACGCCTCCAACGTGAAGGGCAAGGCCCAGGCCAGCAGGCCAAATCACCGACCCCGACACGGCATCCTCTCGATGTGACTTGTCAGCGGAAGAGAACATACCCGTTCTTCGGAACCTGCCATCGGCCATACGAAACTCTCGTGGCCTCCTCCAGCCGGGCCAGCCTCGACTCGGCCTAGCATAGCTGTACCTGTCGCTGCTCCGTACGGAGTGCTACCTCTCCGGCTTAGGCTGTCTGGGCCTTTTCTCATGCAGAGCCCAGACACTATCATACCACTCAAACCCATATTCGCCAAGGGCCCTCGTCCGCCGATTGTGTCAGGGCCAGCACGGCCATTCAAGTCGTCCGCTCTCTTTTATCCAGCACCTGGCTCAGCTACCCGCCTTGCGCGACCTGCCTTTCCAGCTACAGCCTGTCTGCTACGGGCTCACAGCTCCTATCAGGATCTCAACTGGAGAAGATTGTGTTTGCGCTGTGGGTGTTGCGGAGAACTGTACAGTCTCTACACCTTGTTCATTGTAGACATTTGGCTCGCAACCGACGCCCAAACGCGGTATCGTGGGAGGTGAAAATGATCAACAATCGCGACACCACTTCGCGACTTCGTCAAACGCTCAATCCGCTCCGGACGACGTCGTTGAGTGCTCACCCAAACCAGCTGGGCACTCCTCACTCTGCCATTTCGATCAGCTCGCACACATTCGGCGCCCTGACGCCTGCGAGCGCAATCCAACCGTATAACCCCCAGGAATGGGCACCGTCTCCTGCAGTCGCTTCTGAGCGACCTCAACCGGCGTCTTCGCATGGTAAGTGACTCGCAGTCTTCTGTCTTCGGGCACCCTGCTCCTATGCCTGGCCCCGATGCTCATGAACAGCAGCAGCAGCAGCAGCAGCAGCAGCAGCAGCAGCCGCATCGGCAGCCCCGCCACCACCATACTCTCCGCCCCGGAGTCAGAGACCACCAAGCTTGGTTTTCGAATCATCCCCAGCGAACACCTCAGCTGCAAGAGTGCCTGCTACTAATTCCCTTCGACCTTCTCCGGAGCCACAAGGCAGCCAATCCTTCCCTCCGCCTCCGGGCGCTGCAGGGCGTGGGCCATCACGGGAAAGACGTTTTGGCTTACCTTCACTCACAAGACGAAGAGAGCGAGACCAACATGAGTCTTCGTCCCCATCTCCTCGACCACCAGCCCTTGTTATCAGGCCACAGACCATCTACCAATCGCCCCAGGCTATAGAGACCCCGCATTTCGATGACTCGGTATTACCGCCAAACTCGAGGAGAGCAGCTTCCACGAGTGCGATAGAGACTCCAACCTCTGCTCGATCAAGGTCGACATCCCAATCAAGATGGGGACCTGGTATGCCGCTTCCACCTCCACCTCCGGGTCCTCCTCCGCCATCATCGCAATCCAGGTCGCAGAGCTCGAGTAGAGCAACTGAACCTGTTACATCACCGCCCACGCGAAGACCACCTCCGGGTGGTGTGACTGCACTCGGGCCAGTGCCGCCTACCCCGGCCAACTGGGTGGACGACGATAGGCGCGGTGACAGTGGCAGGCCATCCAACCAGCCCGGTCTCACAATAGATACATCCAACCTGACCGAGTCCTCCTCTGTCGTGCCAGAGTCGGCTTCAGGATCGAGCTCTGCTGGCGGCGGACTGAACCGCACTGGAGCGGTACGTGGCGAGAAGACTTTGCGCGAGCGCCGCAACGAGAGTCGCACGCGACATCAACGAGGTAACTCAACTGCCGAAGCACAGCCTCTGTCAGATATTGTAGTGCCACAAGGGTCAAATATGTCTCGCCCAGTCTCGGGCCGTAAGGGAACCCCGAGAAGCGCTGGGAATATGGTACTCGAAACACCATACTCTGGGGACGATAGCAACATGGACTCAAGACATTCGACGCCTCGGCGCTCCGCTGGGCTCCATGCCGAGACCCCAACACCACCATTTTCTCCGACGCCTCTGAAGGCAGCCCTTTCTACGGAACCCACTCATCGCATTGCGCCCAAAGGGTTGCCAACTCCGCCACCTCAAAGCCGGTCGGCGTCAAGGTCATCACAAGTACGAGCCGATATGTACAGCTCTATGGCCAGCCTTGCTTCCGCCCCCGTTTCGTCACAAGGCCTGACGAAGCAAGCAGTTGTGAGCCAAACTGCTGGACAATTCTGCCGCGGCAGCATTGAGCGCTTCCAGGCCTTTGCGGAGAAAGAGGCTGCTGCTTCATCAGATGCTGACCGTGTCAAGCTTTTCTCAGACTTCATTGTATCAGAGTCTAGACTCCGTCGAGAAAGATACTCTTCCGCCATCGGAGCCCTGGGTTCGGAAATCTTCGACCTCACGAGAGACTTGTTTCGGCCAATGACTGTACGCCGTGACTCTTCAACCTCGCAGTCGGGAGAATGGACCCCTCAGATGTCTGAAACCAAGTCTCATCGGAACTCGCTGTCTTCGGTCTTCCGTGAGCAAGTGCAATCGAACTCAGCACCAACATCAGCCGGTATACCCCTTTCTCCTATCGGGGGGCCAGCTCCAAACGCCAATTGGAGTTCGCAGTACATGCCTTCGCTGTCTCCCATCTTGAGCATGAGCGTAAGCGAAGCACCCGATGGATCAAGCTCCCGGGGAAGACCCGCAAGTCGATGGTGGGAAGCAGACTCGACTGGTGAGAACCATAACCGGCTTGAACGGACAAAACGTGAGTCAAAGTATATGGGTGTTCCGAAGGAAGCAAGAGAAGCATTGCAGTGGCAGGACAGTCCCCAAAGCTCAGATGCACAGGCCAGTACGAGCAACAACTACGCAGCAGACGAATATCCTCCGGAAAAGGCGGGCTGGCACGAGCAGGAACAAACAAACACACCTCAGCCATACCGTCATTCCCTTCTATCTCTACCCGCCTCTACACCAAACACTCCAAGCCCTTCACACTTGGATGTATCACGTCTCGTCACCCTACCGCCACCTTATCCTCGTCATCACCCTGCTGTGAACAATAATCACCCAGACCTTACTTCCACCCGCGCGATAGTGCGGACTCTCAGTGATCTGAGTGAAGTCCAAGCAACAAAAGAGCGGTTTGCCCAGGAAAGCGAGAAAGCTCGGGTTGATGCCGCGAAAGAAGCTTCCAATAGAAGGCAGTCACTTCGAAGCAATCTTCAGCAGGAAATCAGCTCGGGTAATATGTCGTACGCCGAGGCTGCGGCTATCGAAGCGGATATAGAAGAGACGGAAAAGGCGCAAGCCAAAGATATCGAAAAGAAAGAGTTCGAACGCTTCCAGAACGCCGTGGTCATGCCTCTCAACGAACTTCTCACCGGCAGAATAGCAAAGGCGACGTCTCTCTTTGACGAGCTCCGCTCACGGCTATTCGTCGAGACGCAGGCCCCGAACCCGAACATGCCCCAGGAGGAGGGCGACGAGCAGCCGGAACTTCTGGAAAAGCTGACGCTGCTGAAGTGGATGTTCGAGGCGCGCGAGATGCTGCACCGGGAGATCTACGACCTGCTAAGCGAGCGCAACGACAGGTACAAGGAGGTGATTTGCGCGCCGTACCGACTATCGGGAAACGCGGAGAAACTGCGGAGCGCGGAGGCCTTCTTCGCGGACGACGCGGGCAAGCGAAGGGCGGCGGCGGCGGGCGAGGTGCTGCAGCGCACGCGCGAGTTCCGCGCCGTGATGGAGGAGACGGTCGTACGCGGCGTCGACATGCAATTGAACGCGTTCTGGGACCTGGCGCCGCCCCTCCGGCGTCTGCTGGACAAGATCCCGGCCCTCGACGACGACAACCGCGGCTTTCGGGTCCACGTGCCCCCGGACGAGCTGGCCGAGAACCCGAGCTACCACGCCCACCCGCTCCAGTACCTCTACTCCCTCCTGCTCCACGCCGAGAAGAGCTCCTACCAGTTCATCGAGTCCCAGACCAACCTGCTGTGCCTGCTCCACGAGGTCAAGGAGGCCGTCATGGGCGCCCGCGCCAAGGTCAGCGAGGCTGCCGGTCGCGACCCTCGCAGTATCGAGGAAGAGCGTGCGGCGGAGCGCGCTAGGCTCACAGACGACCTTAAGGAGAAGGTCCGCGTCGTGCAGGACCAGTGGGACAGCGCGCTCGGCGACGGCATGAGAGGAGTCAAGGAGCGCGTGGGCGAGTTCTTGCTGTCGACTGGCGGCTGGGATGAGAGCCTCGAGGATCGGGGCGTCGGTGGTGGTTAGCTGTGTGTTTGGGGCTCGTGAGTTAGGAGGTGGAGGATCTAATGCTTAGAGCTAGATGTCGCGCTCAGCTCGCTTGTGTGATACCCCTTCCAAAACCAATAAATCGGAATTGGCGCTTGGTCTCTACTGTACATCTTCAGTCAATTACTCCACCCAGAGTACGCTATCTAGAGTCGGGACGAATGAACGACTTCACGCTGGCTTCCGAATGCCCCCTATTGTATCTTCTTTCCCAGTTGAATGGGCATCTATGCCGCCAGAATTGTGTAACTCATGTCGTATTCTTGGGGAACAGCCATCGAGGTCGACGACGTTGAACTACTGCATTGTTATTTACAACGAGAGGCTGGGGTGTGAAGGAACGGTGCGTTGTGTCCAGACAATGCGATTGATCTTGTTCTTCGCAAAATCGTTCACGGAAGCCCGACTATAATAGCCCATGTCTCTTCCAATCCCCAGGCATTGGAAGCAAATCCTCCGCAACCCTTTTCGTCCAGGACCCTACTTGGAATCAGCGAATCAACATGGCGACACCCAACTATCGCCGGTATCGCTTCGCCTGTGGGCATGATATCGAGCTCCACCAGCTTCCTCATGAGGTATACGACGATATCTGTCGATCTGCTCAACATTGTAAGTGCGACCGGTGCCAGCAGGTTCTACACCACTATAACGATGGCGAGGGCGAGGGCGAGGGCGAGGGTCTCCTCATGAAGCTGCCACACCTCGTGTGCTACCATTGCCGTCCACCGGGCAAGGGCATTTTGGACGAGGAAGTGTGGGACTTCCACGACATACCCCCCAACCCGCATGGCTTGACAAGGGAGACTGCAGCTGAGACAGCCCATCTCCTCTTTGAACTGCGACACCAAAGCCCGGAAAAGCTTTCAGACCAGAGAATGCAGGCGCTTCGTTACTTTATGACGCCTTTCGTACGCCAAGCAAGGTATCCGCACGTGGTATTTACCACGCTTCTCCATGTTGCACACTTCCACTTCGACTCTTTCTTCCTCATGGATATGACGGAAACCCTGGCCAAACTCTACCTGCAAGATAGGGTGGTCGGCGTGCCCAATGCGATCAGAGACGCGAGCCGCGAACTCGAAAAGTATATCCCGATCGGAGCGAACGATCCCAACTACGAGAAGTTCATGCAAGTTCACGGGGATCTAATGGCAGCAATCGCCACGTCTAAAGAATACATCATCGGTCATCCCCTGCAACTAGTCGTGCAGCTTTGCGAAATACCGGTGGACGCCCTTCATCCTGACCAACAGCACAATGCTGGGGTTTTCCTCCGCTACCTCCAAAGAAGCTATAAGACGGCTGCCAGACTCAATAATGCCACTGGTAGCGCCTTGGAACAACTTCCGCGTTTTGGCGGAGAGATCCCAGAGGCTGGGGAACAGTACTTCTGGGTCCACCAACTCGAAGATCTCATTCGATTTCTCTTCGAGGCAGTGACACAGTTGCAAAGACGCAAGTTCGACCTGCAACTGTACTTGCGGTATACCTGAAGCCATAGAGGAATAGTCAGTCGATAACTGTTACGCCCTCCGCCTGACTGCACCATCGTATGATAGCATTGCCATGAACTAGCGATCAAGGGTAGAGCAGCGAATTTGAACTCGTCTTAGCATTATCTTTAAAGAGTACCTGTGCGTAACTTATGTAATCTAAAGCAACCCATTGAATTTGATAGTGAACTGCATGATCCGAATATGTTACTCTTGTATAAATATGGCGACCTTTCGTAAAGCTATGGTTCCAATGCCGTAAGCTACCTAACGTTTAGCTCCTGGCGTCAAACGACCAACTTGAACACCTTCTCTACTAATGACGGGTAGTACACGTGATTCCTTCTTTTATATTCCCAAGGACTGGGCACATCGAAATGCGTAGATAAATATTGTTCTAGAGGTCAAGATTTCCATGGTCAGTAGCGCATATGTGGCTCAAACATCCCAGAGGACCCTCGGGTTGTTTAAGGACACTTATCAGACTGCTTTTTCCAGTTTTGAAAGTGATAGTTTCTTTACAAAGCTTCACTTGAGCTAATCAATTCACACTTGTTATGACACCGTCTCTGAACAATGATTCTGTGTTCGAACAATGCTATCCTTCGTTGTCAAAGTCAACCTACATTAGACTCAAGTTATCGCTCTTTCTTCGATTTTCAAGTCCAGAGTAGCTCATTCACTATAAGCACAGTACCCTACAGGAAGAACTACTCGCCAATTCTAAGCGATAGTCACAACACGCCTACCATCATGTCTAGTTCAATCCTTACTTTGTACCACTTTGCCTGTGGGCATCGCGAACCCGATCAGCACCCCCACCAGATCCTACAGGCGTGTTTCGACGTGGGTCTCCTTCCCAAGGATCAATTGCCCGATGGAGTTATCGTACTCCCTGGTCTGGAATGCCGCTCCTGCCGCAAGAAGCAGAATGCAATCCACCGAGACCAGCCTCGAGCCGCCCTGAAAGGTCACCTGAGAGCTGCATTCACTGCGCGTGTCCGGATCCTGTCACCGGAGAAACTTGCCGAAGTAGTCCAGCTTCTCTGGGAGCTCTACGGAGACCGAGAGTATGAAGAGTTCAGTTTCGGGGATAAAGCCGACATGAGCTACTTGCTGACGCCCTTGGTGGATGCACTGCATCTTGACGACATGGCATCCTTCTTCAAGGTCGCTGCGAAGTACTTCCAGTTCAACTATGTCATGGAAATGACCGAAGCTACTGCCAGTATCCTGAAGTACGACAAGGCGCACGGCGTACCCCAGTGGGTGACGGACGCCATTGCCGGCATCCTCAGCGAGATCCCGGCAGTGCCACCCAACTTGGACGACCGCAACGTCCCCGACGGTCCGGAAGACCCCAAGTTCAAGTACATGATGACACTCCGCAGGAATATTGTCGATTGGGTGGTGAATATCGGACCATCCGACATGGAACCCGTGCACAAGAGGATCTACCAGAACGAGCCTTGCTGCCCGGAGAGAGAGCTGAACAGCACCATGCGGGAAAAACTTAGGGTCGGTCTCGTGAAGAGCTTCAAGACGACCCTCAGACTCGAGCACACGGCGGTTCACGCCCTGGGCCAGATCGCGCTCTTCGGAGATCAGGTCACGGAGGCGACGGAGCAGAGGTTCTGGGTCGAGCACTTAAGGGAGTCCGTCAAGCTGTTCCATGCCTCGCGACAGCAAATGTGCGTCCGTGCAATGGAAGAGCTCTTGTTCTGGTACGAGTCGTAGCCGGTGAACTATGCGGTGTACCGTCGGCGTCACGATCCGGGTACTAGAAGGGTAATGAACGAACTTCCGTAAGAATATATAGACAGTCATTTGAATCAGGCGAATCACTTCCTAAATGACTTACAATAGCCGTTTCTCAACTGGCATCCCTTGTCAATGTATGCCTGGCTCATTAAAAACTAACTTAACGTGAGGCCCAAAAGGACAGGCCCCGAGGCCGAAGTAGGTTCCCTGCTTGGATGCCTAGATTCATCAATGACAGAATGGAGTGATGAGTTGGCCTACCCAACTAAAGAGAGAGTATCTGGTTTCCTGTCAGGCCATGCATACATGCTGCTCTGTGGTCCTGTGTAGATTTCCAGACTCCATTGTGATTTGCTGCCATCTGAGTGTATCCCTCAATGGATTGTTCTCTGGAGAGCCTTGCTAGGGCGTCCACCTGTCAGGTGCCAGGGGAGGCACCCACCTTTTTCTAGCCGTTGAAGCACAACTCAACAGGTTTAAGCTTAACTCTAGTCAGGGCGAAGAAGTTTCGATAAAGACACGTCAGAGAGGCTAGGTCGAAACACGTGCGAATCCGGGAAGCCAAGTCTCTACTTAAGCAAGAGCAGTATCTACCTAGAAGCAGGTCAGAGATTAATGAGTGTTCAGTATCCCCGTCCCATCCCTGGTCATTTCGTTATCGGAACGACCTCACACCACCATTCATTGTGAGGCCATCTTGTCCTTTGTCACACACACACAATGGTAAGAGAGAAGACCTTCCATGCCAAGATGTCCTCTATGAACAATGTCTTTGTCTCAACACTGCTTGCCAGTATCGACTGGGTTCTGTGCATCTTATTTAAGTCCGGATGGGACTTCAGGTTTTCCAGCTTCCAATTCCCCCACACGATTTCGCTGTAGGTTTATCGGTCATAACGGGTTACCTTCTCCAAAATGGCCGCCATATCTTACACCTTCGCTTGTGGTCACGAAATATCGGGCCGGGCATCTCAAAGGTTCTTCGGAGTGCTTTTCAGCCCCGATAACTCAAGACACTTGACGGTGTGTTATGGGCCATCGAAAGCTACATGCACGAATGGCAGCACCAAATTGCCGCACCTGGGGTGCCGCAACTGCCGCTCACAAGAGAAGAACTTCCTGGAGAAGCACCTGATGTCCTTACTCGTCCAACGGGACGATGCTCGCTTGCCACTCATAGCCGAGATGGGGCAGGTGTTCTGTGAGATCTCCGCGCTTGACATGGAGGGTCAGTTCCACAAGTTGCTGACGCCGTGGCTGGAAGTACTCGCTGGCACGATCAGGTTTCAAGAGTACGCAAACACTATTCTCCCAGCCATCGACGATACCTTCGGTTTCGACGTGTTGCAGGAGGTTACGAGGGCAGGAAGCGACATCTTCCTCGGCTTTCTCAAGGAACCCCAGGAGGATTGCGAGGTAGCCCTCCGAGCGATTTCCTGGGAGGTCCCCATCCGGTCACGATTCCAGCATAACCGGATTCAAGATGCGCTGGATCGTATCGTCCCGAGGAAACAAGCCGAGCGGGAATATCGTCCGGCGCATGTTGCCCCCGCGTCTGGCAATAAGCCAGATTGCCATGGCCTGGCTATTAAGCAACGTGCGGGTGAGAACCACGGTAAGTCGGGCGTGAAGAAAGCTAACTTCATCCCGCCCATTACAGCTGCCCATACCTACGTCTTGGGCCCCGCGTGGGCAATGCTCGAGGCCGGTGTGGTTACTTCGGGGGTCGAGGCCGACCCGCAGCGGTCTCTCAGGTTGAAGAACCTGCAGTTGGGACTCAGGAAAGCACTCAACCGGGCTAAAGCTTGCCGCAAGGAGGCCGAAGAGAGTATTGACTTGTTACGCGACTTTGGCGTCACGGTGAATGACGCGGATGAACAGCGCCTTCTGATGGGGCGTGCTGAAAGCTCGATGACGAGTTTGTGGAGGGCGTGCATGCAAGTGCAGGAGTGTTGCTTGGACCTGAAGACTTTCTGTAGAAGAAGGTGATCGGAACATAATGGAAATACGATGAAACAGTTGTAGGGATATCGGTAAGTCATTAGAAAGTCGAATGGTATTCTGTAAGGGTCATGTGCGAAAAGTAATAAGTACCGTGATGTGTCGTCGACGTCCCTCCTGACCTGATAAACGTGCCAAGTGGTTTCGGATGGTGGGGTTTGATAGCAGTACCGCGTGCGTCACGCCTCGTGTCTCGGGAGGTAACCTGTGTGGATGGGATGGTTGGAGGAGGCGATGTCGCAAGGTAGATTGCAAAAGCGGAGGTCGATAAAGCGTACCGGCCAGCCAGCGCAACGGGCCCTGAACCGGCAGGCTTCAGATGCCTATTCCAGTACCAGCATCCGCCGCTGATTGGCTGGCTGGTAAGATCAAGGGCGGCCGTTGATCGGTTCGAGACAAGCACAGGGCTCTAGCAGATGCGCTGTCGCAGCTGATTTGTCGGCCGCCAATGCCCTGAAAGCTTGAACTCGGCTCGATCCAGAAGGTGACCTTGCAAGTGGCTTCAGTGATTGGCAGTGCTACGATTAGGTCGCAGATCGGTGGATAAGTACCGCCCGTAGCATCGTCCGAAAGCGCTGGCTTTGCTTCTTGCCTCCTTTCATCCCACATGACGATGACGACCTGCCACTCATCTACTTCCCTGGATGGGGTTAAAAGGGGACAACCCCTCCAGGATCCTGATTGAGGACCAGGACCGGCCTCTCCTCTTCTTCTCGACCTAGGTAGTTAGGACGAGCTCACACATCTTGACCGACGACACGATGGCACTCTCTCTCGAGCTTCTCGTCGCGACCTTGGGCCTGGCGCAGTCCGTCCGAGCCGGCGCGCCCCAAACATGTTCCGGTGAACTGGAGCTGTCGTGCCACAACACCAGCTCTGTCGCCGACACCTGCTGCTTCAACACGCCCGGCGGCTCCATGATCCAGACGCAATTCTGGGATGCGGACCCGGCCATTGGACCGGATGACTCGTGGACGATCCACGGTCTGTGGCCCGACCACTGCGACGGCACCTTCGACTCGACGTGCGACCAGTCGCGTGCCTACACCAACATCAGCGACATCCTGAAGTCCTTCGGCGACGACGACCTCCTCAGCTACATGGAGACCTTCTGGCTGCCCAACGACGGCACGGGCGAGGAGTTCTGGGAGCACGAATGGGGCAAGCACGGCACCTGCATCTCCACGCTGGAGCCGGACTGCTTCACCGACTATGAGCCGACCGAGGAGGTGTCGTACTTCTTCAACCGCACCGTCTCGCTGTTCAAGTCGCTGCCGACCTACGAGTGGCTGTCCGCCGCCGGCATCACCCCCGATGCCGACAAGACCTACGCGCTCTCCGACATCCAGGCCGCGCTGTCGCCCAACCACGGCGGCGAGACCGTCTACATCGGCTGCAGCGGCGACGAGCTCGACACCGTCTACTACTACTTCAACGTGCGGGGTTCCGTGGCGAACGGCGACTTCGTGCCCGCCAGCCCCGACGGCGACGCCGGCAACTGCCCGGACGACGGCGTCAAGTACATGCCCAAGGCCAGCGGGGGTGGTGGCGATGGTGGCGGCGGCTCCTCGCCGACGTCGACGACGACGACCAGCGCGCCCTCGCCCACCTCCACCGCCCCCTTCAGCGGCCAGGGCAAGCTGAACGCGGTGACGGGCGGCTCGGCGGAGGGCTGCATCATCTCGGGCGGCACGTGGTACACGACGGGGACGTGCGCGACGTTCACGGCGGCCAGCTCGGGCGACGGCTTCACGCTCGAGAGCAGCAAGGGCCCCTGCGCGGTCGTGGACGGGGCGCTCAGCTGCGCGTCCGGCAACGACGCCGACGTGTTCACCGCCGACACCGGCAGGTTGGTGGGCGCCGACGGCAGCGCGGACTGGTACGCCGACGAGGTGCCCAGCGGCAGCACCCAGGGCACCGTGTACACGAGCCAGGGTTCGCACGGAACCACGCTGCAGATCCAGTGGCAGAGCGCTTAGAGGTTAAGGTACTTACTTAGGTACGCAATAGAGGAATGATCTCGTTCGGAACTCGCACCCGGAGAAGGGACGATATGTCGACTTGCCTTGGTGAAAAGCGTGAACAAAAACTGGGATAAGCTGGCTAATCCAACGACTACCTACCTATGCGAATGCCGACGGCATGATCTTGACCAACGTCCGAGTGCCTAGAGCCTAGGTACACGGGTTGTCGGGTATTGTGCACTCGCAGTTGTCCAACCCCGCAAGTTACCTCGCTGGGTTGAAGAATGCCAATGCGACTAGCTCTTCTGCCCATGGAGTCCTCGCTGCAACCTCGGCGCTGCTGGCCCCGTGGCGCGCCGTTGACCGCATCGAGGGGGTTGGTATTCTCGTCGAAAAGTGGAAGAGTCGGGGACAGCACGATGTTCGCCGGCTCTCGCAAGCGCTTTTTACGGTGTACGGATCGGTAGTCGGTCAGGACCACGATGCTAAACCCCAATGCCCAGACCATAAGTCGATTCGATGATGTAACCCCGGTACCCGTGGACGGGGCCGAGGCCATGTACCGAGACTTGGCGGATCGGCTCGGGCGAGAGAGAGCGTATAAGGCCATGGACATTTAAGTATGCTTTCAAGAGCACTTTGTCCACGGCCTTGTCCAGGCATCGTGGCTGTCGAGTAGGGTTCTGACGGCTCCAGGTTGCTACGATGAAGTTCTCACAGCTGCTGTCGCCGTTGCTGGCCTTGCCGGTTTCGTACGCCGCGCTCGACTCGAGAAGCACTTCGAAGCCCAACATCGTCTTCATTCTGAGTGATGATCAAGACTATCGGCTCGGCTCGCTGGACTTCATGAGCACGGTGAATGCCGAGTTGGTATCTAAAGGGGTCAGCTTCTCGAACCATCACACGACCACTTCGCAATGCTGCCCCAGCCGCACCTCTCTGTTGAGAGGCCAGGCGGCACATAACACGAACATCACCATGGTATTCGCCCCCGGGTAAGCCGTTGTCACACTACCCCTCAGACTTGGACGCCTATTGACGCTCGCTTCAGCGGAAACTACGAGAAGTTCGTTCTCTCGGGCCAAGTCAACGACTATCTGCCACACTGGCTCAAGAAGGCGGGTTATAACGCAGAGTGTATGTTCGTCTTGGTCCATGACACACGAAACGCGATCTAACGGAGCTACCTTAGACCTTGGGAAGTTCCTGAATGGTGTGAACGTCTTGAACTGGCCCACAGCACCCAAGGGCTGGGATCACATCGAGTACTTTGTTCGTCCACACCTATTAACCCTCCAGCCGGATGGTGTACTGACACCGTGCAGATGGAGCCATACCAGACCACGCCAAACCGTGTCGTGATGTCTTCGAACGGTGAACGCCCGATCGCGTATCTTGGCTATCACCAAACGGATGTCATCAAGGCCAAAGCGTTAGGGTTCTCTACGACGGACCTCATGGGAACATGCTAACAAGCGGTTATAGGCTCTCCAGGTTGGATCACCTGACAGAGCAGGAGGATCCTTTCTTCCTGTTCGTCTCGCCAACCGCCCCCCATGTGGATGACGAGGAAGACGTCACGGTCCCCTGTGCTCGTCACATGGATCTCTACCCCAATGCTACCGCCCCGAGAACACCGAGCTACAACCCTCCCGATGATGTCCAGCAGAACAAGGCTGGGTGGATCAGAGATCTGTCTGTCATCAGCGAGCCCAACCGAACCTTCGTGGATGGGGAGTTCCGACGACGGGCGCAAGCATTGACCGGCATCGACGAGATGGTCGCGGATATCGTGGCCAAGTTGGAAGAGAAGGGCGTGATGGAGAACACCTACAGTGAGCAGCGTCGCCTATTCTAGTCTCTTCGCTTGAAGCTAACAGATGAAAAGTCATCTACACTTCTGACAACGGATACCACTTGGGCCAGCACCGCATGCCCACTGGTAAGGCGACGCCGTTCGCGGAAGACACGAACCTGCCGTTCATCGTGCGAGGACCTGGAATCCCCGAAGGGAAGACGTCAAAGAACGCCCAAGCCCATCTGGACCTTGCACCCACCATTCTGGATATCGTTGGCCTGGACAAAGCAGAATGGCCCCCTTTCTTGGATGGCCGCAGCCTTCTCGACCAGTGGGAGAACCCTGACCTGGTGTACGAAGGTGCCGGGCAAGGAAACAACAATGAGGTGTTGAACATCGAGTACTGGGGTGCCAACGGATTCCCCGTGCCTGGCATGAGCATCAGCTCCCAGAACAGCACTTACAAGAGTCTCCGCATCGTAGGCGAAGACTTCGGCTACTTGTACTCGGTCTGGTGTTATACCAACGAGGTGGAGCTGTACGACACGGCCGTGAGTTTCCCCCTCCACCGTCTACCTGCGCACAATGAGTACTGACAATGGTGGGCTAGGTTGATCCGTACGAACTCAAGAACCTGGCGTTGAACCCCGACGACCAGACCTCGCAGCTGATGAAGCGACTCAACGCCATGCTTCTGGTGAAGAAGTCGTGCGCGACGAACACCTGCCAGAATCCCTGGACGGCACTGCTCGGGGGCAACTCGACACTCAACGGCAAGATCACCACACTCAAGCAAGCGCTGGACCCCCAGTACGATGTGCTGTTCGACTCCTTCCCGCAGGTGAACATCGCCGAGTGTCTCGGGTACCAGGACGAGGTGGCCGAAGCGCCGTTCTGGCCTGCTGAAGCGAAATCGCTGGGCCGAGAGTACCGAAAGTCGACCGACGGTCTGGGTCCGACGTACAAGTTCCCGGTTATGCTCGGCAACGAGAAGGCGGAGGGTGGTCCTGAGCACAGGCACGCGACGCTCGAGGAGATCATGGCCAAGTCGCGCGAATTGACGGACGAGGAGTTGGATCCGTTGCAGGACCGGTACATCATGTCCTCCGGGAGGTCGTGAGCGGAGCGGCAGCGGCTTTCCATTCCATTCGGAGCTTCCATAGATGAAAGACTGAATTGAACGAAATGAAGTACAAGACTGTGAAGTCCCAGTGTGATCTGTGTGGTCTTTGTCTTCTTTAAATGCGTGGCCCGGGCCTGGAAGCGGAGATTGCGCCATCACCACCACCTATACACCTAAATTACCGACCGGGGGATTCTCTTTCATTACTCCGTTTGGGGTCCCCTCCAGATTGCTGCAGACAAAGCACTCTTAAAGGTCTACTGCTCGAGTAGAACAAGTGGCCGAGGCAGCTGCTTATCCACTGCTTGTTCTGTTTCCCAGAGCCATATATCCAACAACCGCCCTTCACGTACCGTCTCACCACACAACTGAGCCAGCTGAACAACACCAGACCTCGTGCGATGAAGCCCATAAACCCGCACATCAAACCGTCAGACATACTGGCATGGCCCTGCCCGTCGCCGCTCCTGGCGCCCGGAGTGCAAAGCAACTACACAAGCACGAAGTGGCACTTTGACAAGACGACGGGCGAGTTCGTATCGAAGAATGAGCTCAAGCGGAGGCAGAGCAAGCGAGAGAGGGATACCAAGAGGGCGGTGAGGGAGTTCAACAAGGGCATCGATAGGCTCAAGGCAGCGCTGGACCAGGACTTACGGGAATCGCATCCGGGGGAGGGGGAGGAGGAGGAGGGGGAGGGTGAGGAAGAGAGGTGAAAGCGACGGTCATGTAGTACAGATCTCACACAAAACCAAAAAAGGTTAAAATCCTACTCGGTGCGTAGATCGCAGACAGTGAGTGACTCGTCTCCCGCCCTGCACGCACCGACCGACAATGCGCGCCTACCCACACAGCCAGCCAGCCACAAGCTCTACGGGCGTGGTAGTAAGTAAATCCCATCACAAGCAGCCGCCCCGCTCCGCCATCCAGCCCCGCGTCTCCTCGACGCCGGTGGCGCTGGTCAGCAGCATGCGGCCGAACGCGTCCAGGTCGTCGGGCGCCGCGCGGGCCGCGACCACCGCGCAGAAGTCGTACGGGGTGGCGACGAGGTGGTCGCGGCCGCGCCAGGCCGCCGCGAAGGCCGCGGCGTCGCGCGCGCGCCACAGGTGCGCGGATAGCGTGAAGGAGCGGCAGAGGCCGAGGCAGGGGTCGCAGACGACGGGGTGGTGGTGGTGGTGGTCGTCGTCGTCGTCGGCGGGGACGATGCGGAGGTGGTGGTGGTGGTGGTGCTCGCCGACCGCGTCGTCGTCGTCGTCGTCCGTGAGCCTCTGGTATCCGGTGCTGGTGGTGGTGAAGGACGACGACGACGACGACGACAGCTCGCGCGCGAGGAGGAGCGTCCGCGCCCCCGAGATCGTCAGCACGCGGTGCAGCTGCAGCACGAAGAAGGCGGTCATCAGGGTGCGGCGCAGGGACTCGTGGAGCGCGTACTCGGCGAAGCGGGCGCGGGCCGCCGACGGGTGCGGCGAGGGAAGAACCGGAGGGGCCTCCGCCGGGACGTCGTCGGCGAAGCGCGCGTGCGGGAGCAGCGCCCGCGCCGCGTCCTCCAGGGCCGGGAGGGTGGCCTCGGCGACGGCGCGGGCGGTGTGCGCGCCGTCGAAGAGGAGCATGATCTGGTAGAGCAGCAGGGCCTGGGTGCGCGCGAGGGCTTCGCGGGCGCCAGAGGTGGTGGCAGTGCGGTCGAGGGGGGTGGATCGCAGCAGCAGGGTTTGGTACTTGCACTGGATCGTGCGCCGGATCACGCCCTCGTTGCGCGGGTTCATGGCGCGGTAGAGCGCGCATGAACTCAGTGCTTCTGTGGGCACCTGTCAGTATCGGGATCTTCTGTCTGATATTGGGGGATGTAGTAGAACAATAGGGAGGGGATTCGTAGATCTAGTTAGTTACCTTCCATGAGAGCGGGCATGGCTTGCTGGTACAGCAATGGGTGACACCAAGGCGTTTCCATGTCCATGACCATCGTCTCCGGCGCTTGCTTAAGCTGGTCGATGGCGTAGCGAAGCCTTTGATCAATCACCTGGGATATCAGGTTTGCAAGTGCTGGAGATCCGGCAGTGACCGGAAGGGAAAGGGGTTGCTGGACGACTGATTGAGGTATTGATGCGGTCACTTCAGTACGGGCCGGAGGCGTTGTAAGATCCATATGTGCTTCGGTTTCGCCCATATCGTCTAAGAAGCTCAGACTGGGCATGTCGTGGTCATCAAATGAAAAAGACGGAAACTCGGCGCATACCGTTTGCCCCATCCCGGTGTTGAGGAAGAAGTCGGGCAGCATCCAGAACGGCTCATCGGACACCGGTGTGGCTTCCGGGGCCGGGTTTGGAGGCGAAATGCTCCGAGTTACCGGTGTAGTCTGCTCTCTCTGCAATCTGTGTCCTCGTATAGTGTGAGGAGGATAATGGCAGTCGATCCCCCGTTGCGAGCAGCGAAGACATGACGGTTGCCGAAGGTCACATCGCCGTTTGGACTTTATGCAAGACGTACAGGCTTTCCTCCGCGGCGGGGGGTTCTCGCGCTCCAAGGCCGAAAGAGAGTGTGACATGATGCAAGTACCATAGATCGGTCGATGGGTGGAAGGTGAAAGGTGAAAGGGATGAGGGCCCCGTCAGACTGGCGGGATGCCTCAAGATTGAGGTCCCCTGGAGCGGAATTCCGCGTGTCGGATTATAAGATAACGCACTAACTCATTTGTAGGTAATTTATGAGGCTTCAAGATAGCAGGAAATCTGCGGAACTCCGCCCACTAGCCAGGCAGCTGGCTCAGCTGAATCGCGGCGTTCTCAGCTTTGAACCATCTTTCCGCGGTCAGCCATCTGCGTTGCTGCTCTTCGGAGGACTTTGCTGGCAGCGTTAATTATCAGGGGCTCAACGACGCAGAAGGAGATTTGTCAACCATGTTCTGTATTCATGGCGGAGAACCGCTGGAGGGAGCGAGTTCCCTTCACCGTGGGTATCGCCTCAACGCGTCTCAGTGTCAAGGCACCGGAGGTCATGTCCAAAATCTATAAAGGCCCAGAGCTGCGCGCCGTGGCAGGAGAGAAAGGAATACAACAAACCATCCTGTTCCATTATATGAGTTGCTTCTTCCCGACACCAGCTCGACACAGTCTTCGAAATATACCGATTGATTGAACCCGGCAGAAGACAGTACATTCCTACAACTCGACCATGTCCCCCAAGATCTTCGTCACCTCCGCCACCGGCACGCTGGGCAACGCCGTAGCCCATGCCTTGATCCGCGAGGGCTGGGAAGTCAATGCCAGCACGCGGGACGCCAGCTCCGCCGCCGCCCAAGGCCTCGCCGCGGCCGGGGTGAAGCTGTTCGTGGGAGACTGGGACGACACCTCGATGCTGAGCGCGGCGCTGGCGGGGTGCGCGGGGGTGTTCCTGAACCTGGCACCGAGCTTCCACGACCTCGGCGCGGACGCGCGGCAGGGGCGGGCGATGCTGGCGCTGGCGCGCGCGGCCGGCGTGCGGCACGTCGTGTACTCGAGCGCGGTGGGGGCCTCGGACCCTTCGCGGCTGCCGAACTGCCGCCCGGGCAGCCTGGTGGCGGTGTCGCTGGGCAACAAGCGGGCGGTCGAGGAGGCGGTGCGCGGCGGCGGCTTCGCGCACTACACCATCCTGCGGCCGGGCGGCTTCATGGCCAACTGGCTGGCGCCCAAGGTCGGCCTGTTCGCGCCGGACCTGCCGCGCCGCGGCGGCGCCGCCGCCTACACCACGGCGCTGCGGCCCGGCGGCCGGATCCCGTCCGTGGACGAGGCCGACCTGGCCGCGCTCGCGGTCGCGGCGCTGCGGGACCCGGGGCGGTTCGGCGCGCGCGAGGTCGCGGTCGTGTCCGAGGTCCAGACCATGGACGAGATCGTGGCGCAGCTGGCGGAGGCGGCGGGCCGCCCGCTGGAGGTGCGGTACCTGGCGGAGGAGGAGATCGAGGCTAAGAGGGGCGATCCCTTCTTCGACGGCCAGGTGGCTTCGCGGGAGATGTTCGACTTGTTCATCGATATGGATGAGGTCAGGAAGTTGGATGATCTGCCCAAGCATACGTTCCGGGAATACTTGCAGCGCAATATGGACCGGGTCAGGGCGACGTACGGGCAATGATGCACCCCAGCAGCATAGTCTGGCATAGCCTGAAGGATGCTCCGACTAGAGGTTTGCGTGGAGGTTTCCCATAATGCAATGTCAAGTTCACTGCCTTGCACCCTGAAGGACGCTTGAGACCAGCGACTTACCTAGTGCTGTCGCGTACACCAAGGCAATGGGGCTACAACACTGCCAAACAGAAACAAGTCCAGGCATATCACATACAGTCGAATGATTGACCGGACAAAGGGGATATATTGGCCTGAAGAGGCAGCGGCCAGCTAGCAACCTCCCCCAATCGTAGAAGAGGGGCGGTTGGCCAGTTGAAACCGAGTGATCTGTTTACTGGCTGAGGCAGGAGGTCATGGTTGGTATCCATGACAGTGCTCATGACTTGTCGATGCTCCAGAACTGAGCCCTCCTCGTCTGAATCCGTCATTCCCTTGATTGTGATTATTGCTCCGGAACTGAGCCATCCGCGAATTGTGTTCCGTCGGCCCCAGTTGTCCATGCTTATAGCATGCAGTGGTTCGTGGGTGCTCCGTAGAGCATTCCGGGTCATCCAACCCCGTCATCCTCGACCAGTGATGTCCAACCTTCCCCGAAGCGGTCGGGGGTGGACATCCGGACAACCGGGACCGGGGCCTCATGTCATAAGGCCCGTCCGGTCTCAAGGCCGAGGCCGAGGCCGAGACCCATGGTCTAATGGGTGATCCGTTAGTCGAAGGCTCTGCTTGCACCTATTGGGTGTGGGAGAAGAGCAACAACGTACCTTTCCCTCTGCCATGGCTCCAACCACGGCAGCCATGACAACAGCGACGACGGTGAAGAACGCCTCCATCCTGCCGGCTGCTGCTGAGGGAAATGTTGGGAAGTGGGTGTAAAGGTTTGGTGGTTGTTCGTTCCAAGGCAAAGCCTCTGGCCTACCAGACTTCTCAGGGTCTGGGATTCCCCTCCCTCTTTATACACGGATGGAGGGCGGAAAGTTTTCGTTCTCGGCCGCGTGCCATCCTTCAAGACGCTAGAATTTCCGGACCCCTTGCTTTGACCCGCGTATTTATCGCTGCGAACCGATGCCGAGGACGAGACCGCTCCATCCGTAATGGACTCAACGAAGAGGCTGCTACCGTGCTACCCGACTGCAGGAGTTCGTCATGTGAGGCCCAACCTCCCAAGTCGGATGTGCGGATTGGTGAGCCCCGACTCCATCGTCTTTCTTGGCGCAGAAGTCGAGCCACGCTCGCGAGGTCGGTCTTTCGACTCGGAATATTCTCGAGCCAAGGCCTGCTCGCCTGCAATCGACCGGTGATCGAGGAAGCAGTTCCCGCCTGGTGGACCGTAAGAAAAGTCCCTAGACGCGATGCCACGTTGCGACGCGTTGCGCTACTGCCCGCGGAGGTTCAAGGTTGGCAAGGTTGGGATTCTAGCGGTGTAATAAGTAATGGCTGCCACTGCGGGCCACCACCGAAAAATGGGATGAACCGGCGCATGTCGACAGCTCTCGCTCGACCTCGACCCTTTTCCTTTGGGTCGCAATCGATGTTCCTCGGATGTTTGATCGATCCCCAATGTCGTGCAGCTAATAAACCCGCCCAGCTTCATGAATCATGTCGTATGGGAAGGTGATGAAAGTTCGACCGAGATAGAGAGAGGGCCATAGTGTAGACAGTGCGACACTGTGTTTTTGTTTGCCGAAAAGTTCCTCGCTCCCTCTGCCGCCTGCCACCTGCCGCTTCTCGAGCCTCGAGAGGTCCTTGTGCTGCTGACCCGTGTGGAGAAGTCCTCGGCCCTTGCTTCCGGTCCCTTTGGCTTGTCGAATTTTCTTTGATGTCGGTCGATGACAAGATGACCTTGCAATAGCTAGGTAGTTTCATTGGTAAAGGCCATTGATACTCCCTGACCTCCTTGTTCAAAGATCGAGTCTGAAAGAAGTCCATAAACACCAGCTCTTCTTCGAACTACTGCTCATTCAGCTTGTCAAAGCCAACTCGCCGACCCTTGGGTTTCAAGTACCACAATGCAGTTGTTTCTCGCGATGCTTGGCACAAGTCTAAATAGCTGCTTCGAGCCTTCGTGATCCATCCAGCTTCTTCTGCAGATCAACACACAAACACACGAACACTCAGAAGCTGCCGGTCAGTACCCCGCCGAGTTCCATTCTATTTATTCGACTTTTCTTCTTGCTGCCGTGGTCTAGAAAGATATACCAGCCCACTATGGACTACGAAACGTCTTATTGCGATGCCCAGCAGCAGGATGGAAGTCAGACCTGGTATGGAACGAACGGCGTTGAGGACGTGTTCGACTTTTCACAAGAGCAGGATACCTGTTCGGGAGGTTCCAACCTTGCTTTTGCGTATGGCGCAGGACTCGGTTACCTACCACCGCCGGTCAGCTACCAAAGCAACGCTTACCAGTCACAGGCCCTGAACCCCATGGCAAACCCCTACGAATCGCTTGACGACTCCCAAATCTTTCGGGACCACGCAGTTGAGGATGCCGCCTACATGTCAAACGCAGCACATGATGACTCCTCGGTCAACCAGCCCCTATTCAGTCAGAGTCATGGTACATCCGGATCTCTTTCAATCGAGGACCGCCTCAGTAACCTGGAGAACCTGTGCCACGAGCCCTCAGTCGCGATCGGCGATAAGATCAAGGAGCTTCTCAACTTATTCTGGACAGTGCAAAACACCTTCGTTGGTAGTGCCTGTGGGGGTACTGAGGAGTTCCTGAAGAAATGGGCAGTCCTCCTCGCTCCCCTTGTGACAAGGGCTTACTATCAAGACGTCTTGTTGCCCACCATCAAGCGTCTTTGCGGATTTGAGACCATGACTAGGGTAACCAAGGTCTTCCAGGGCTTCACTTTCTCCGATGAATCCCTTGATCTCGACGTATGGAACATCACCCGCGCGCGCATTGGTGAGGCGCTGAACATTCTACCCGTGGCATCCACCTCTGACCTAGGAGAAGCCCTGTTCTCTGATGTTGAGGCTGGACGTACAGCACTCAGCCAAGCCATGCTTGTGGCGGAAGTCCACACCTTTGATCAACCGGGTTCAGGGGAAGAGGTAAGTGACGCAGAGAGAAGGCAGGTCGAGGTGCTGCGATGGACCATCAGAAACGCTATCAAGGAAGGTGAAAAGGCACTGAGGAGCCAAGCGGACATCCTGGAGAAGCTCAACTCGGTCTGCAACAATGTCGAAGAGGAAAGCGAGCAGAAATCAGCCTTGATGGCTTTGCAGGAGTCATGCTGGAAATTGCAAGTGCGATCAGCCATCCTCGATAATGCCACGCTTGACATGATCAAGTACCTCGAGGTCGACATGGACCTATCGATGTTTGGAACCTTCAGCAGCAATGTATCCCCCATTGTTCCTTTCCATATCCCGCACAACAATGGATGTATGCTCTTTGGCGCCGAGCACGAAGAGGCCGAGCCGCTTCTGGGGCCCCTCGATCCTGCCAACTGCGGCTGGATGATGTCTGAGTCAAGTGAGCAGTGTCTGTTGGGTTACCATTAAGGTATGGGGGTTTCGTGTTCTCCGGTAGGTAGTAGAATCCCGGGTAAAGCAGCTGTAAGTCCATGTTTTGCCTGGACCTCATTTCCCATTACTTTCAATAGAATATATATAATGGCCACGCACAACATGGGGGTTATTTAGATGGGTAAGAGAAGCATGGTTCCTTTACTATGGGTTGGAGTGGGGGGCGTTTAGAGGTAGGCCCTTTAAGTGGGGCTTATGGTAGCCGGTGGCGATTGCTACTATAAGCCCTCCCCGAAATTAGGGCTTTCCGTAGCCCTTATATTTAAAGTAACTTATAATCTCGGCTTTAATTAACGTATAAATTTATAAAAGCTATCTTAGCTTAAAAATAACGTAATCATGTCCTACTATCCTCTTATATAACCTTATTAATTATCGCGTTTTTATTTTTGCCTTTAACTTTTATTAAAGCTTATAATTACTTTTTAATAACTTGCCTAGGTCGTAAATGTTTATAAAAAAGGACTATACTGTTATTAGTTAGCCTTAAGGTTAGTGTTTAAAAGGGGTGTAAGATTATTTAATGTTATTTACGAGGCGTTATACTTTAAAAATTATATAAATATTATATTTATTAGGTTTATTATTATTATTATAAGATTTTAATATAAGAGTACGTTTTGTCCGTTACCCGATTGTTATTTTTATATAAAAAAGGGTTAAAGTTATTGCTTTAAAAATTAAAACGGCATAATATAAAGTATTTACATTTGTTATTTTTATTATAGTTAAAGCTATAGGGATTGCGGCGTTTATATTTGTTATCTTTGTTATAATTAAATTTATAAGGATTGTGGTAGTTACATTTGTTATCTTTGCTATGGTTAAACTTATAAAAATTATAATAGTTATATTTATTATCTTTAAAGTTAAGTTTATTTTTACGATTTAGCTTGCGTTTTTATAGTCGCTTTTCGTTTTTTTTTTTTATATTTTTAAATGCAAGCGCTGCTTTTTTTTTTTTTTTTACTTATTATCGTGCTACTAATTATATTATTATTATTAGCAATATTATTAAGTTTTATATATAAGATTTTTTAAAGCTAATTTATTTTAGTTTTGATTTTTAAAATTTTTTTTTACTAATATTACTAAATTTATATCGGGCTTTAGTAATAAAAATTATAAGAACGACGCGGGGTTTTAAAACAAAAGATTACGTATTTTTAAGCTTTTATATCTAATCTTATTAATTAAGTTTAATTTACTTTTAAAAGTTATAAATATAATTTATAGTTATAGTATAAAGTTAAAGTAATAAATTAAATATATTATAAATATAAAAAACAAAGTAAAAAACCTCGGCTAGCTTTATACTATTTAGCGTTAATTTTATGTTTTAATTTATATCAGTAATAATTATGCTTTTTTTATTATAAAAATTAAATAAGTTAATCGATAACGTGCGCTTTATATTTTTTTTAATACCGCTAATAATAAGTATATTTTTTAAAGCGGTTTTCGGTTATTTAATATTTTACTTAATATTACTAATAATAAGTATGCCTTTTAAAAAAGTTTTCGTTAATTATACCGTTAATTATATTAAAATAAAAATATATATATATACGAGAAACGGTGCCGTACTAAATTATATATATATAAAAAAAAAGTTTTACAAAATTATTAAGGTAATGCACTGGGGCTTAGGGCATTTGGCTTGTTCCGGGCGGCCTTCGGGCTAGCGCATTGGCCTGCAGGACCGCAGCCACGCAGTGGCTGCCACTGTGGCTTGCCAGACGGGCCTCACAGCCCTATATAGTGATGGTTTTTCAAACTATCGTCACGATAGCTAAGATCACTTTCGCCAGCGGCTCGATATACGCGTTTATTACCCCAATTCTGCTGCGCGCTATTCGTTTTCGTTATAATTAACGCGTTCCCTTCGTTTTATTCGTTCTTTTCGTTCTTTTTAATATAAAAGGCTGCGCTAACCTGGCCTTTAGCCAGGTATAAACCCCTTTAGCTACGGGCTTTACCCGCTATTATAAACGCGTTACGTATATGTTTATTAGTAGGCGAGGCATCTTTAGTTTATTTGGCTCCTCCGGATAGGCGTATTTAATCCCTTTTGAACAGGCTTTAAAAATTAATTTATAAATAAGCTTAGTAAACTATTAATAACGGTTATTATAAAAACCTTTTTTTTATTTAGCGATAGTAATGGCGATAGTTATGCCCCTAATAATAGCGGGATAGTTATTTGTTAATTTATTAGCTTGTTAATTTAGTAATCATATTTATTTTGTTTAAAAATAATAATATAGCTTAATTAAATAAGCGATTATTTTTTTTTTTATAATAATTTTAATTATATTACTCGCTTAGCTATATTAATAATCGAAAACCACGAAAACTATAAATTTATAAAAACTTAATAAAAAAGGGCAAAGGGAATAACATTGTGATAGGGACGCCTTAATTAATGCATTTTTTTTATTTGCCTAATGTAAATATAAAAAGCGAGTCGAAGGGGGCTTATTTAGGAGTTAATTTCATAGGCATCGCGAAAACCCTTAAATTATCACTTTTAGAGTGGGCGATAGGCGGAATAGCGCTTTAACCTTATAAATAGGTCTAATAAGCTTTTTAAAGCCTTAGATTAACTTTTTAATAATATTTTTATTTCAGCCCCGTTTTTTTACTTAGTAATTAATTTATTATAATAAAGTAAATTTAATGCTTTTATATTAATATTATAATAAACGGCTAGACCGCTTTTATTTAATTTATCTCAATAAGTAATTTTATTTTAATAATATATAAACGAGGCGGAGTTATATAGTTTTTAAATAGTAATATTAGCGATATATATTTTAATAGGGATATTGGAGTTGCGCGCGAAAAGAAAATACTAGCTTATAAGGGGTTTAACGAACGTAGAATGCTAGTAGATAGGTTTATGGAGATATAAGTAATTGGCTATAGTAAGTTTTGGAAATAGGCTTAATAGATATAACCGTGTTATAAAGGTAATAAAGGACTGTTTAAATAAACCGAGAGCGAAAAAAACGCCGGGAGGGTAAAGCGTTAAAATTACTTTTCGGTATAACTAGTAATAAAAAAAAGAGAAAACGCGATTAGCGTTTATAAAATAAAATCCGGGGCACTTTCGCGGGCGCCTAACTTTTTATTAAAAAAAACTTATAGCTAGAATTTTTTTTAACATTATCCCTTTTTTTTACCACGAGTATATGGATAGCTTATTGGAATTATTACTATTACTATAGTCCTTAACTATCGAGCCTGGCTAATATCGTAAATTATTTGTGGTGCACTAGCGGATACCGACAAGCTTCTCGAAAGACTTTATAGTTTTAACCGATTTCATTAGCCTATTAGCTTAATCTCGTAGCAAGCTCCCGAGGAAACGATTAATTTTATCACCTATTTCGAGCCTCCTAAGCTTTTTAAAGAAGATATTATCGCTAAAATTGCCGGGAAAGCGCTTTTTTAAGAGATTTTTTTGAGAAAATAGTAATGGGAAGCTTTTTTAAAAGTTTTATAAACGGTGTAATAATATCCGGTTTACGTTTAGCTTAAGAACATTAATATCGTAATAGTTGTTATAGCCTTATTTAAGATTTATAGCCCTGATATTAACTTAATATAAATCGAGGGCATTATTAGTACAGTGTTTAGCGATAATTATTCTGGATATTTATAAAACGGCTAAAAAATTGCTAAAGCATTAATAAGAAATTTAAACTTTAAAAACCTTATTTTTTACAGCATAATAAATAATAATTACTTCGTTATATTTATTATGGTCTTTAAAAAGCGACGGATATATATAATTAATACGATAAAGCATTTAAAGTTAAACGAATTTTTTTACCGAGTTCTTATACATATAAAAAACTGTTTTTAACGATAAGCTATTTATATTAATAACTAATTTCTGGAACTTAACCCGAAAATCGTTAAATAGTACCCGTTTAAGCTAATTATATTATTAATAAATATTTAAGAAAATGTATAAATATGCGGTTATTAGATTATTTTTTTTATTTATTATTTATATTGTCGTTTTTTTTAGGTAAGATAATATTTTAGTGCTTATTTAAATATTTATACCGTTTTATTTAACGAGTATTTTGTTAATTTTATGGATGAATTTTAAGGCTTTATTAGTATTAAGGTAATTGTTAATTAGCGATTAAATTATAATTACCGCAAGGTAAATCGCGAAAGACGGAGAAAAAAGCGTTATAAAAAAGCCTTCGTAGCCGTATTGTTTAAAAAAAAGAAGACTTTTTTTTTTAAAAACGAGGATTTGCTTTTATTAGGATTTAGCTAATTATATTAGTTTAAGTTTTATAAAAAGCTTAATTTTATAATTTATAATATTTTTATTTATTAGTAAAGTAATATATACGATAAAATCTTTAACGTTAGTAATTAGTATAAATAACTTTTTAGCTTTTAACGTATTTAATAGTATATTTAAAACTAAAGTGCCTTGTTATATGTGTGGCTAAACGACATATATTAAAAGATTAAATTACGGCCGTAGCTTAACTTTTTTTATAGATAGAAGGGATGGAAATGGTATTAAGTTAATATAATAGCGGTTTAAAAAACAAATAAAGTTATTTTTATTATAAAAGATCGAGAGTAGCGGTATTTTTACCGTAAACGATAAAAAGAGGACCGAGCTTTAAAAGATTA